>JAMKPZ010002095.1:0-57158 GCA_024699675.1 Amphibolis antarctica
ATCAGTGGCCCCTAAGTCTACAATCCAAACGTTTCTTCTAGTGGAAGCAAAAAAAGCAGTCACTGTCTTAGCAAGGTGTGCATGACGCATAGATGTTAGGCATGAGGCATTACCTGCAACATTATCAAGAGCTTGCATATTGAGGTTTACGTTGTTCAGTAGAGAGATCAACTGTTCATATTGATCTGAAGTGAGAGATGAAGTAGAATTTGAAGAGGAAGGCATAGATTTAGTAACAACATTATGAGTTGAAGCGATCTTATTAGATTCTCTCATTTTTTGATTTTGTTTGGCATGAAGTGAAGCTTATGGCCTTGGGGAAAGCCATTCAATCAATAGCATTTTTCTTTTGTGTCCAGAACCATCACAATGAGTAAAAAAAAAAAATTATTGCCTTTAAAATTTTCTTTTTTAGAAAAATATTTAGGTTTATTTACTGCCATGGCCATACTATTTGAATTATGACTGATGTTGTGTGTAATAGCTCTCTATACCTCCACCTATAAGACAATGCTATAAACTCTATTTAAGTCCAACAAAGGAGTCATAAGAAGGATTTGCTCACACGTAGCAAGAAAAGTCTCATTAACATTACAAATTGCATCACTCTTTCTTGTTCATTTCTCTCACGATGTTTTTCAAAACCTCCACATGTGCACTTAAGTTCAGGCTGACGAACTAGAAGTTCATCCCACAAAGTCTTCAATCAGGTAAAATAAGTATTGATAGGATGTTGGCCTTGAACAAGTCGAGATATAGATTATTTAATCTAAAAAATCCTGGACACATTTCCCTCACTGTAGCGTCTCTCCAAATCTATTCAAATCTTTTTGGCTATCTAATAAAGCTACACTTTCAAAAATGTCATGTTCAATGGAACTTAAGACCCAAGTTACAACCATATTATTACATCGAGCCCACTACCGATGTAACATGGAGTCAATACTCATAGGAGGTTCAACTAGAGTATCATTGACAAATCCTAGCTTGTTCTTAGCATTGAGAGCCTTACTTATGGATCTACACCAAGTAGTATAGTTACTCCCATTTATTTTCTTAGTGACAAGAAGTAAGCCAGGAGTTTCATTGCTAGCAATGTAATATGGATTTTCATTGTTATTTTTCATATTAACATTTGTGGATTTATTGCTAACAGAATCCATGAAGGAAAGACACAGGTCTTCCAAGAAAAAAGTATGAAGGTTACAAAAAATACGAGATCACCTTAGATCTGACAAGAAACACAGAAAACTAGTCGAAGGAAACCCAACGAGTAGAACAAGTGGCAATCTACTCGAAATAAGATTGAAAGTAGATTGAAAAAGGAGATTGGCTCAAAATCGTGAGCCAAACTGAAGAAGATGGATAGGCCTCACCAAAACCTGCTCTGATACCATGTAGAAATGCAGGATCAACAGGCCTGGACGAGATTTCCGTCAGAGCACAGTAAAAGAGTAGCACTTGTGGTGATAAAAAATGTGTCTTATTTATTATTCATCAGAGAGGGCAACTCTACAAAAGAAAAATTATTTATTTACAATTGTGTGGAATTAGATAGTTGGAGAATCCAAGTTCGATTACAAGGAAAAAATAATACAGATATCTATAGTTATGGTAAACAAAGAAAAAAGCAAAAAAATAAAAAAAGACGAAATCTAACATATCGAAACCAAGGATAAAATCTCAAATAATGTCTTCAATATTAGGTTGGTCAGTTCATCGATGATCGTCAAGAGTTACAATTGGAGAAGAAGCTTGGATAGGAGAGGTCGCCACATCAATAGTAGTAAGTGTCAAAGCAAGAGTTAAATCAAAAGAGTTAATTAAACTAAATACTTCAATTGATCCATCATTAAGACCTCAGAGATTCTATTTAGAAAGAAGTCATGCTAGAAATGTTATTAGATATCAAGTTAATATTCTAACCAATATTATTAATAATTATATCAAAGTGAAAAATGGCTATGTAAGTACCTACAAAAGTCACGGTAATCATCAGATATTAGTCGAATGGTTTAGATCATCAGTCATGTGCATACCTTTAATGAAGTAAATTCGTTAAAACAACGTTATTTTCAACGAACTTTTGTTACCTTATCAATTTACACAACAGAATAAGTTCATTGTGTATACTAATCTTCAAGAGACATTCGTTATCTTATAAGTTTATACAATAGACTTCTATTATTATTTTCAATGAACTTAGATAAATAAATTCTATAAGTACTTACAAAATCCACTCTTACATCAAAAGTTAAAATGTAAAAATAAATGTCCATCATCTACCTAACAATACCTCTCAAGTCATGTTTGACTCACCTAACCTTCCTTTTTCTTTCAACTCTTCATCCCACCATCCTCTACCATATTTTTAAGATTTTTTAGTTAAAAATATTATAGCGAATTTTAATAGTATTATTCAAGCATGTTAAATAAAATTAAAGCATACGACCAATCAATCTATGACTTTTATTAGGTTTCTGCATATATTGGCTGAAATGTTGAACTGCATAACTAATATCAAGACGTGTAACAATTAGATATAGTAAACGACCAATCAATTTGTGATACATGCTTGGGTCATCTAAGTCTACATTATCTTCATTAGGCTTAAAATTCTCAAACATTGGGACATTTGAAATGTGACTGCCCAACATCCCAAGATCCTGTAACAAATTTAACACATACTTATGTTGAGAAATACATATACCTTGATTAGATATGGAAATCTCAATTCTCAAAAAGAATTTTTGAATTCCCAAATCTTTAAGTTTGAATTGTTGGTCAATAGTAGTTTTCAGTTGCTATATCTTAGTTGCATTGTCTCCTGCAATTAAAAAATCATTAACATACACAAGTATTGTGATAAAAGAGTCTTTCTTCCTACGAGTGAACAAACTATAGTTTGCCTTAGAGTGTACAAAACCTATGTCGACCCGTGCTTGTGTTAATTTGAAATACCAATTCCTTGATGACTCCTTGAGCCCATATAATGATTTCTGTAATAGACATGCTAAGTTCTCCCCTTGTCTAGGTACTCCCGATGGAATCTCCATGTAATGCATTGTTAACGTCCAACTGGTGTAAGCACCAATATAGTCTATGCAACTTCCTAGCGATTCCAATCGTTTCCTTACTTTGAAGGTCTTGAATTTCCTTACTTTGAAGGTCTTGAATGACACACAAGTGAGAAGAAAAATTAAGATGACAGTTAAGTTGATCAATTATCTTACTAACAAAAAACAAGTTGAAATTGAAATTGGGTATATATAAAGTCTCCTCTAATTGTATGCAGCTGGAAACAAAAGCAAGTCTCATTGATTCAACATTGGCACTACGTTCATTTGGTAGTTTAACACATTAAACATCTTGGATATTTTTAAAATCACGCATGATAAGAGAATTGCAACGCATGTGATCAGTGGCCCCTAAGTCTACAATCCAAACGTTTCTTCTAGTGGAAGCAAAAAAAGCAGTCACTGTCTTAGCAAGGTGTGCATGACGCATAGATGTTAAGCATGAGGCATTACCTGCAACATTATCAAGAGCTTGCATATTGAGGTTTACGTTGTTCAGTAGAGAGATCAACTGTTCATATTGATCTGAAGTGAGAGATGAAGTAGAATTTGAAGAGGAAGGCATAGATTTAGTAACAACATTATGAGTTGAAGCGATCTTATTAGATTCTCTCATTTTTTGATTTTGTTTGGCATGAAGTGAAGCTTATGGCCTTGGGGAAAATCATTCAATCAATAGCATTTTTCTTTTGTGTCCAAAACCATCACAATGAGTAAAAAAAAAAAAATTATTGCCTTTAAAATTTTCTTTTTTAGAAAAATATTTAGGTTTATTTACTGCTATGGCCATAATATCTAAATTATGACTAATGTTGTGTGTAATAGCTCTCTGTACCTCCACCTATAAGACAATGCTATAAACTTTATTTAAGTCCAACAAAGGAGTCATAAGAAGGATTTGCTTACACATAACAAGAAAAGTCTCATTAACATTACAAATTGCATCACTCTTTCTTGTTCATTTCTCTCACGATGTTTTTCAAAACCTCCACATGTGCACTTAAGTTCAAGTTGGAACAAGTCGAGATATAGATTATTTAATCTAAAAAATCCTAGACACATTCCCCTCACTATAGCGTCTCTCCAAATCTATTCAAATCTCTTCGACTATGTCTAACAAGGCTACACTTTCGAAAATGTCGTGTTCAAGGGAACTTAAGACCCAAGTTACAACCATATCATTACATCGAGCCCACTACCGATGTAACATGGAGTCAGTACTCATAGGAGGTTTGACTATAGTGTTATCGACAAATCCTAGCTTGTTCTTAACATTGAGAGCCTTACTTATAGATCTACACCAAGTAGTATAGTTACTCCCATTTACTTTCTTAGTGACAAGAAGTAAGCTAGGAGTTTCATTGCTAGCAATGTAATATGGATTTTCATTGTTATTTTTCATATTAACATGTGGATTTATTGCTAACAAAATCCATGAAGGAAAGACATTCATCTTCCAAGAAAAAAGTATGAAGGTTGCAAAAAATACGAGATCACCTTAGATCTGGAAAGAAACACAGAAAACTAATCGAAGGAAAACCCAACAAGCAGAACAAGTGGCAATCTAGTCGAAATAAGATTGAAAGCAGATTGAAAAAGGAGATCGGCTCAAAATCGTGAGCCAAACTAAAGAAGATGGATAGGCCTCACCAAAACCGGCTTGGGCGAGATTTCCATTGGAGCACAGTAGAGGAGTAGCACTTGCGGTGATAAAAAATGTGTCTTATCTATTATTCATCAGAGAAGGCAACTCTGCAAAAGAAAAATTATTTATTTACAATTGTGTGGATCTAGATAGTCAGAGAATCTAAGTTCGATTACAAGGAAAAAATAATACAGATATCTATAATTATGGTAAACAAAGAAAAAGGTAAAAAATAAAAAAAGACGAAATCTAACGTATCAAAACCAAGGATAAAATCTCAAATAATGTCTTCAATATTAGGTTGGTCAATTCATCGATGATCGTCAAGAGTTACAATTGGAGAAGACGCTTAGATAGGAGAGGTCGCCACATCAATAGTAGTAATTGTCAAAGTAAGAGCTAAATCAAAAGAGTTAATTAAGCTAAATACTTCAATTGATCCATTGTTAGACCTCAGAGATTCTATTTAGAAAGAAGTCATGCTAAAAATGTTATTAGATATCAAGTTAATATTCTAACCAATATTATTAATAATTATATCAAAGTGAAAAATGGCTATGCAAGTACCTACAAAAGTCACGATGACTGTCAAATATTAGTCGAATGGTTTAGATCATCGGTCGTGTGCGTACCTTTGATGGAGTAAATTCGTTTAGACAACGTTATCTTCAACGAACTTCTGTTACATTATTAATTTACACAACAGAATAAGTTCATTATATAAACTAATCTTCAACAGATATTCGTTGTCTTATAAGTTTACATAATAAACTTCTGTTATTATTTTTAACGGACTTACAGAAATAAATTCTATATACACTTACAAAATCTACAAACTCTTATATCAAAAGTTAAAATGTAAAGCAAATGTCCACATATATGTCATCTATGATCGCCTAACAATACCTCTCAAGTCATGTTTGACTCACCTAACCTTCCTTTCTCTTTCAACTCTTCATCCCACCATCCTTTACCATATTTTTAAGATTTTATAGTTAAAAATATTATAGCGAATTTTAATAGTATTATTCAAGCATGTTGAATAAAATTAACGTAATAAAATAAAATTAACGCATACGATTTTCAATGAATAAAAATAAAATTTCACACTGATAATTTCTGTATTTTTTTTAAATATTTTATTAACATTAAGATTTTATCAATATTTATCTAACATTCGTATTTGACGTTAATATTAAATTATATATCGATATTAACACTATTATTAAAGTATCAAAGCAAACGAAGAACAAATGTGTGATATTGTTAAAGCAAGTGATGAATTAGTATTTTCCTTAGGTCATTATTCAAAACACAACAAAAAAAGTCATCGCCACTGCATACTTAAACCCGCAAATACATATATTACAGCATTATTACAGGCGTCGTCACACATGAACAAGCGCACGCGAACTTACACAACACACGATTATCACGATATACAACACAGAGAAAGCTAAAGCCACCGGTAATTAACCTTCGTAATTCAAGGCAAAGCGGAACGGTCCTGACGATACATTTTTGACTCCACCACTGACTGGTGTCTACACCACAGATCATGCGGAAGCAAGCACTGTTTATTTTGGCCGACCAACACTGCATGCATCTAAACCGTTCGTCAGTAGATGAACGGTAGAGCACCGGCTCCAATCTCCGCCGCTATCAGCTCATCGTGATCATCGACACCACCATCGTCCTCAAAATCATGATCGAACGGTCCGGCACCTCCCACCGAGTACCCAAAATCAAGATCGAAAGGTTCTCCTCCGCCCCCACCTCCCACGGAGTCCCCCCACGTGTCCAACCCGAGGAACGTCTCCAGTGTCGAAATCTGGTGCTTCAGCTCCGCAACGGAGGGTGGAGGCGACGACGCCGGCGGTTCCGACGAAGCGGCCGCCCCAACACCCACATCGGGGAAGTTGAGCTTGGCCTTTCTGCCCCTGATCTCACGTGCGGCGACGTCGTAGGCACGTGCAGCGTCCTCCGGCGTGCCGTAGGTCCCCAGCCACACCCTGACTCCCTTCCTCGGGTCCCGGATCTCGGCAGCCCATTTCCCCCACGGCCGACGGCGGATGCCCCTGTACACGTTCTTCCTCGCCCTTGCCCCTCCACCTCCTCCGCCTCGCCTGGGTCTGACGCACTCTCCTTTCTTGATCTTTCTCGGCTGCAGGAGCTTCGCTATTCCTGCAAGGAAACCGTACGCCAGTGGTCGACCAGGTAGAAGAGAAAATAAAAAGGAACAAGCCATGGACGTGCATACGCAGAGGCAGGAGGTAGCCTGACCTTGCGACGCTCACCTTGGTTGGCGTACGTGCGGAGGGAGGGTTTGGTGCCACCTCCCGCAGTTGGGAGTTTGAGAAGGTCGGACCAAAAAGGGACGTCTTCCTCGTGCTGGCCGCGGTTGTCCTTGGCGTTCTTGACTCTCTGGTGAAGGTCTTGTTGGTCGCTGGGACGGTGGCCAGCGCGGAAGGCAACGAAGTCGGAGATGATTGCTCCTCCGCACATCTTCGAAAACTTTTTCGCTTTCCCCCTTCTCGGACAACGATGCAACGACAGGAAGAGGTATGTCACATGTATGATGCGCCTTTCCGGCTGGGTGATAGACGGTGGTGTACTTGTACTTATATAGGCGGTTGGACCCGTCGGACGTTACACTCCCGTAGACGTATGTGCGTGCGGTGCGCTCCACGTGGAACATTTTCACTTTTACCTCTTCAGTTATGTCGACATTACGAAAGGCTCCTTCATCGGTGATAATAATTTGAGCTACGGGATATAAATGTCATCAGAAGGGTCTACTTCGATCTATTTTTAAAATTATTTTTAATAACAATATTATTATAATTTTTTTAATATTTTTTTTTAATCATCTTAATTAATATATAAGTTTAATTTTATTTAAAAAATTAATTTTAATTTTAACTTTATCTAATTCTTAAAACGAAAGAGAGATGACTTCAAATGAAGTCATAAATCGTGTTAGATAAACTTGTAATTTACATATTTTTTAGATTCATGCTATTTTAAGATGAGAAACTCTACTTTTACTATATTATTTATTATAATATATACTTTATATAATAAAATATTTTATAAATTTTATTCTTAAACGAAGCGTTCGACGACGTTGGTTAAAACTGCATTAAGTTGGCTTTTATTGGGTTGAAATCCACTGTGTTGGACGAAATCAAGTCACGTCGATATTTTAAAAAATAAAAAAAGTCACGTCTATTCAATCTAATTTAAATACGTAAGGTATAACAGAAGTAATTTTTTTTTGTAAATTTAATATAAAAAAATTTACAAAGTATATATTGTTATATAATAAATAGTATATCATTTTGTATAAATAATTTATTGAAAATACATTTTCGATTTATAATTTAATAAACGACATGTCACTTTAAAAATTTAACATACGATTAACGTGATTACAATAACAAAAAGTATATCTAAAAACAATTTTACATTATCAAATCGTATCATTGATTAACGTGATGTGAATAGATTGCATGCCACAAATCATGTAAAGTTACTTCTTTTTGCATCACACAATCACGATTTTTTTGATATCTCTGCTAATGTATATAAAACTTGGCACTTAAATGAATAATGATATTTTTAATTTTACAAAAACTTAAATTTCAATAAATGCAAAAATCGTTGGATGAGAAGGAAACAAATGGTAAAATCTTTTCCTTCGAACCGAATGTATGAGGTACAGATTTTTGTCCCACGGCACTTCAAGTAACGTCAATTCATCGGAGAAAAGAAAATGTCGATGTCTCACCAACCTTCAGTTTTTATTAGACCTTTCTAAAGATATATTTGTTTAAACTTCAAAATATAACGTTTAAGCAATAATATAATTGTGTTGGGAAGAAACATCGCTTTTAAAAAATAATAATAATTTAAAAATTATATTTATTTATTGAAATAAATAATTTTTATAAAATTTTAATTTTAGTCTTAAATATATTTTTTATAAATGTTTTTAATAATATCTGAAAAGTCTGTTTTATTAAAAATATTTATAAATGATTTTATTTATTTTTTAAAAAAATTTACTTTAAATCCTAAATTTTAAAAATATAAGAATACAATATCACAACATCACATTTTTAATAATACATTACCATGCATTGTGCATTGGTGAATAGCTAAATTAACATACATTTTACCACAAATCTGTTCACGATGAAAAAAACATCATGCACAAATTGAGTTTTCGAGAAGGTGGAAGAGTGATTGGTGGGAGGCGCAGTAGCTATAGTAATTAAAGCTAGTGAATGTATTTATTTATAATATTCGTAAAATTACTTCTACCTATTTTAAAAATTAAATGTAAATGCATACAAATACATCGTAATATCCTTGTGAAAATAACATATGGTGTCAATGTCTTTAAGACAAAAATCTATTTTCTTTTTCTTTCGTTGTAATTTTAAATCCTAAATCTTATTTTTTCTACTGGTCTTTTTTCTCTTATTATTTAAATATTGTCTCACATTTTATCATAATCTTAATCATTTGAATCTCAACTATACTTCAACTTTTTATTTCAAAGAACATAGGGATTGTTTCTGTGCATTACCAAAAATCAAAAAATTAAGAAACTAATCGTGTCTTATCTAACTTTTGTCTTATCTAAACTAATCGTGTCTTACAATTCAATAAAAACCAAAAAAATACAAATTTCGACATAAAACTTTAAGAGAAGCTTTGAAAATAAACAATGTCTATCTAAGGTCTCGTTTTAAGCTTTTTTGGTTTGTTTCTAAAATCACTTTTAATATCACTATTACTATATAAATTTTAATATATAAACTTCTATTATTTTTATTATTATACAATTTTAACTCTGTTTATAAAATTTATTTAAATTTTAACTTTATCTAACGTTCGAAGCTGGTGGGAGCTGACCTCAAACAATGCTTAAGACTTATCTGTGTACACAAAAATGTTGTAAAAAGAAACCATGAAAAATGTAAATGACCAGATTTAATAGGAAATTATAGATTAGTAAGGGTATTTTATTTGTGCATATATGAGAAATAACAGGGATTAGAAAATTGAGTATTTGTGTTTGTACGAAAATTCACATGAATGTTAAAAAATATTTTTTTATAAACGTAATGTTAAAAAATTCCTATTTAAATAAAAATAAGTAGAAAAAATACATAGATAAATTTGTGTGTCTAACCATAAAAAAACAAATTTAAAATTTTCTGACAAGCTGAGAAACAACAGTTGAAAATTTTTCAATCTAATTAGCAGATGTGTAATATACCGAAGTAGAGGAAGAAGCGAGATCAAAGAGAGTTACAGGGGGAAAGGGAGCTGAAAGAGCAATGGGATTAAAGCTCATCGTGGATTTGACGGAAGAGATGGGAAATTGACAATAGTCGGTGAAGGGGTGAGAGATTGGTAGTTGTGGATCTAACAGGGGTTGATAACTAGATGCACACCAGAGATCAGGAGGAAGCAACAAGAGATTAGAAGGAAGGGGTGAGGCTGTTGCGAGAGTGAAAGAAAGCAGGAGATCGGAAAATCGAAAAAGATCCGCAATAGCAGAATAGTCCATCAAAAGGCTTTCATCGAGAAGAGTTCGTACTTTCTCGTCAATTCAAAGGTAAAATGATGAGAAATGATGTTTGGGAAATGCAAAATAAAAATCAAAGAACAGATAACCGATCAACGTCGTCTGGCAGCGGAAATGATACAATTAATTGAAACAAAAATCCAAAAATTTCTGTGGAAGCAATATATAACTCAAGAAAAAGAGGTTTATTTTACAAAAAACATTGCGGAGAAGAAGATAGGAAAAAAAGAAAAAATATCATATATTGATGTCTGAAAAGTCTTAGGAGCACAAGATAGTTTTTATTTTTTTAATAAATGAATATTATCTTAAACATAGATTTACTTATGATTTTTTTTTTAAAAAAAAAGTCGTCTAAACAATTATTGCTGCAAACATCGGAAAAAAGCATTAGGTTTCAGAAAACCCTACAAATACTGCGTAAAGTAATAATTTTCAAAAAAAAAAAAAAACTTTCGGGTCTTGTTTGAAAATACTCTACTTATTGTGATGTCAATTTTTTTAAAATTTTCAAGTTTTTATAAGCCTGACAATTAAAGTAAGATGTATTTATAATCTTCAAAAAATAAGTAAGATGTATTTATTGAAGTTGTATTTGATTGTAAGTATTTTTAGTTTCATGATTAATTCGAAGTAATTTTAATTTGAAATCAAATAAATACATCTATTTTAAATGTTGTAGTAATTCTTGGTTGAAAGTGTACATGTTCCTTTTTAAGTTAATATTTAACAAAAAATTAGGAGTGGTTAGCAGCTTCTTCCACTCCAATGGTGAAAATTACAAAACAACCCTTTTTGACCTATTTTACATGACTAATAATATGTTTAATGAAACCTAAGATCTAATGTGCAAGGTTAAAATGACAGTAAAACGTGTTGTATAATGTAGAAGTAAAAATATTATAAGAATATTATCTTAAAAAGTTTTCTAAAATATTTTACAAATATTTATTTAAAATTTTGTTTATAAAATAGCCATTGTAACGTGTAAATCATTTATAATATTAAAATATCAATACAAATGGTAAACAACTCATCAAATATTAACTATATCACATTAAAAAAAAATTTAAAGAATAAATTTAAAATTTTACCAATAACACTATTTTAACAAACAAACGTTATTTTTTAAACTTTAACACTTTATTAAGAGTTACTCATTTAAAACCTAATTACAATACCACTTCAACTTGAAGTTACTCAAGTTGAAACAAACAAAATCTAAATTAATATCTTCCATGAAAAATACTCAAGAGAATTTCGTGTGAGACCTAGTTACGATTTTATTTTATTTTTTTAAAAAAGGAAAAAATTTAAGCCGGCCATAACATTAACATTATGGGAAAAAAGAGAAACATATGTTACATATCGCTCTTGCATTTTTTAAGGTAAAATACAGACGGCGAATGTTGTATGTATATTGGTGTCGTGAATATCTTTCGCATTTTTTAAATTTTTTTAATAAATAAACTTCATTTTAAATATAAATTTGTTTGAGACACATTTTTAAAAACATAAAGCAGTCTCCCTCCACTTGTGCGTAGAAAAATCTCAGATCGTGGAAGACAGAAGTGGAGCATGCAACCTGGTGTGGTCCCACCAGTTCTGCGGAAGTTCCGGTCCCAGCCGTCGGTAGAAAGCAGAACAGGCATAAATAACCTTTATATTCTTGCTATTCATAAATTTTAAATTAATATCATTATTTATTTATCTTAAATTATATATTTTATTATAAATCATCAAATTTAATTTATCTCCAAAAAAATATTCAAACAAACGAAACCGAACGTCAGATATTCGTGGAAAGTCATATTGTTTTTAAAAAACAATCTCATTTTTTAAAGGCACATCAACGTTACCTAATTTTTGTCTCATTTGAAATCGTTTTTAATTAATTTTAAAAGTTAAATAAAATTAAAATTATTAGTAATTAATTATTTTATATATTAAAATTTATTACCCAGTTGTTGTCTCATTTGAAATCGTTTTTAATTAATTTTAAAATTTAAATAAAATTAAAATTATTAGTAATTAATTATTTTATATATTAAAATTTATATAATATTAATAATACTCTTAAAAGTAATTTTAAGAGTCTAAAGTAAAATTGACTTGATAAAGTAAAATCGTTACGTAGATTTACACCGATCTAATCAAAAGGATGCAGAACGATGATCAGGTTTTCATCCTTTTCAGCTTCAAAAGTTTTAATTTTAATTTCATATAAAATTTAAAATGAGAGAGTTCTTGCAATGCGACAATCAAATTTGAAGATAAATTTTTTTAGTTTTGAAAGTTAAATAGAGTTGAATCTAAGATTTATATTTCAAATAAAATTAAAATTATATAATAATTTAAGTAATTAAAATTTATATAACAATGATAAAAATAATTTTAAAATTTAAAGCAAACGCCTTCTCGAACTCGAGATCTATATATATGTTGTTGATGTGATGCGTAAAAAGTGAGATTGTCTTTTTGGGATTTTTCAGAAGGGAGGAGATGGGTTTGGAAATTTGGCTTTTGGTGGTGACGGGCATTGCGCGGATATTGAGGCTGGTACACTTGCTCTTAATTAATGTTGATACAACAATAATGGTAGGCGCGAGATATTTATCGATTCTGTTGGTAGCCTGGGTGGAATTGAGATTCGAACTGTAAAATACAGGTCTAAGATCAAACCAACCTCCTTGAAATGACCCAAACAACGGCTAGTCGGCACCTTTACAGACGGTACTTGAATTGCATGCGACCTCTCCTGGCCCTCTCCTTTCTCGTATTGATCTGATCAAAAGGGCGGCTTTAATGCGATTGATGTAAGCTGATTCATTTCATATTGATGACACAAACGGTGGACGGCAACTTGTTCGTCTTATTCGGATCCACCACGGCGACACCGATTCGAAGACGAGATTCGGGCGATCCGCAGGATAAATGGAAAGCGAAAGGCAATGGCCGGGGAAAGCGCCACCACAAGGTACCGTTCACAATTATTGGGTCTGCATTGTTTTTCGTTTCCTGTTGATATTATTATATATATATTCAAACCCCCACCCCACACACTCGTCTAAACTTACCGACGGGGATAAGATGATAATAAACTTATGACGCGATGGTTTTGTTTGTTTCTAATTTTATTATTTTAACTTTATATAAATTTTTATATATTATTAAATAAATTTTTATATCTTATTATACAATTCAAATCTATCTATTTCATTATTCCTAAAACTAATTAAAGTCAAAAATAAACGAAAACAACGATGCAAATGATCCATTCACCGGTCCCATCGGGTATTCTGAATATAAACACCTTACAACTTGATTTATTATATACGAACTTTTTACAAATTTTTATGTATTATTATTATTTATGTGTAATTTTTTACGTATAATTTTAATTTTATTTATCTTATTATTTTTAATTTTTAATTTTTATAATTATTAAAATTAATTATACAATAAATGACTTTACGATAAATATAATCTTGAAGTTCATTTTTAATTTTAATACATACATAATATAATTTACTACTCTTACTTTTTATTTTACAACAAGTACGCCCACCAGAAGCACTGATGCGTACCAGCGGCGCTTGAATATCGTGGGGTCATGCTCCCTTGTCAGCTTCCGTCCAACTTACAAGGTGCCGCCTGCGGTTTTTCTACCCCCGGACTCCGAAACAGCGACGCGTCGATCCGGCCACTGCTGCGACACCGTACATTTTTGGACCCGGCCACCCGAGAGAGTTGTGGACACAGACTGTTTGTTTAAGATTTCGTTTAGTTTTATTTTTTTTTAGTTTTTAAAATTATTTTTACGATACGTTTATATACGTAAAATTAATTGAAATTTATTTATTTTAATAAAATTAAATTAGACGAAAATAAATTCAATACAAAAGTATCTGTACATTTCTATCGAACGAAATTAGAAATTAGAAATTAGAAGTGAGCGAGAAAACTCGAACTAGTTAAATTTCGAAGTTTAAACTTCATTTTTGTCCTAAATTAAAAGGTGAATAGTATCGGTGGAAATGAATTAAGTTCAATTTCGTCAGTACAAACAAGTGATGTACAAGAATTGAATTCATTTTAATTCAATTTTCGTGAATTCCATAAACACAAATTTGAGTTTAATAATATTAATATATAAATTTTTATCACTTAAATTATTACGTAATTTTAACTCTATTTACGAAATTAATTTCAACTTCATGTCTGTTTAACTGAAAAAAATTGTCTCCAATGTTTAGTATAATTTAAATTTAAATTTTATATAAGTCTTTACATAGTATTATTATTATATAAATTTTTATATAAAATTTTTTACCACGTAATTTACTGTATAATTTTAAAATTATTTTTTTTATTACTTTCAATTCTATTTTTTTCCTATTATTAAAATTAACTTTACGATAAATAAAATCGACAACAAACGCACTTCAAACCATGTGCCTTAGGATTGCGTGCATTTACGCAGGAATCACAAAACAACATTATGGGTGTTGGTGATCTCGAATTGGCACCTGCACGCGCAGAGTGAAGTCATCCGTAAAGCGGAGTGGGGACGAATTGATCATTTTCTTTTAATTAAAAAAATTTGTGATCGTCGATCTTCAACCATGGAACAGAGAACGCTGGTGATCTAATAGGAAATATTATTAAAAAAATTCAATCAACTTTAAAAATTAGATAAAATTAAAATTAAAATTAAAAGTTATAAAATAAATAAATTTAGAATTACTAATAATTAACGTGGTAAAAATTTATTTGTTATAATAAAACAGAATCTAAAATTTAAAGAATAGTTTGAAAACTAAAGCATTGTGTTTACTTTTACTTGATGACTTGATTGCTGCAAACATTGCACAATAATGCAAACTTCTGCATCATTCACAATTCACTTTTTATTATTTTTAGAATCACTCTTAGGTGGTGTTTTTACACGATGGAATTGAAAAAAAAAGAAATGAAATGAATTCATTTCTCAGTGAAGTGTTGTTTGTTCAAGGTGGATTTCATTTCCACTAGATCCTGTCACATTGTTCACACAGTGTGCGAGGATGGAAATGAAACCTCGTGGGTGAAACTCTGATTTCACGGGAAATCAGTTCTCGTGCTCGCAGGTCTCGCCCCCCCACCCCAACACGTCGAAGTTCCACCGTCGCTCTTACGCTCACAGGTCTCGCCCCCTTGCCGATCTCCCCTTCTGTGAATTTGGGCCGCCCCTCTTGCCCTCACATTGCCAATCTCCCCTTCTGCGAAGTCAGGCCGCCCCTCTTGCCCCCACACTGCTGATCTCCCCTTTCGAGAAGTTGGCCCCCCCCCTCTCCCCTCGCGCTGCCAATCTCCCCTTCCATGAAGTTGGGCCGCCCCTCTCGCCCCTGCACCACTGATCTCCCCTTCCACGAAGTCGAGCCACCCCTCTCACCCCCACACTGCTGATCTCCCCTTCCGCAAAATCGGGCCGCCCCTCTCGCCCCCCCACCATTGATTGCCCATCTCCACAAATCGTCATCACCGCATCGCTAATCGCCCCTCTCACCCCCGTTGCCTATTGCCCATTCGCAGCACCCTATGTGAAGGTTCGCATCCCCTTCAAACTAATACTTCAACCCCAAGAAATTACCGTAGATTTCCCATATTTCTTACAACAAATGTTGTTTCCTTCAAACTACACAATGCGATGATTAAATTTAGGAAAATTTTATGGCATTCATAGTCTCTCATGAAGAAAATTACATTTATCAATATATGATTTTTGTAGTTAAAACTCATCTTCTGCATGCTTAAATAAACGATTAGGATTATAGGACTTCTGGTAACAATTGGCAGGATTCCTAAAAATGTTGTTGGATCTTCTATAATAGCACAAGCAAAAAATTACATATGCCTATATCCTTATAATAATGTAGCAGTTGTATTTATGTCTTTTAGGTTGACACGATTTTTAAAGTAAATTTTTTTATTTTCTTATTTATAAAAATGTCTACTTTTATTATATTATTTATTAAAATATATAATTTTGAAATAAAATATTTCATATGATATCAAAGCATGTTCGTGTATATTTATTTATATACATTTGTAGACATATAAATAAGTCATGAGTAATGAGATGTGTTGGAAATAGTCCCAAATAAGTGGAGACCAAATATGAGTTTATATATATTGACGAAATATAAGTAGAGAACAAGTAAACAGGGGTCATCATTTTCAAGAAAAAAAGAGAAAGGAACCATGCTCATAAGCTCAAGCAAGCATTAGCGTGTATTCTCTGTGTGACATGCCATTTGACTTGTGGTGACAGAGATTCTGTTTTTTATTGGATTGCTATTGGTTGAAAATGGTGGTAGACCGGCGGTGATCATATTGAGCTTTATATCATATTGAGCTTTAGGTTGGTAAATAGCTCTTGATACTCTCATGACTGTTCTTGTTGTTTGCCATTCACGGATGCATTATATTTTCTACATGATTGTTTATGCCTTTGATGTGAGCACCATTAAGGATTCTCTAATACTTTAGTTACTAAAGTTACTTGTCCACATAATTGCTATATATATTGATATTTGCATTAATATTTGTCTAAATAAGTTTTATAAAGTATATTTGCATTGATCTTATCTTTTTTTTTAGTGAATGACATCAGTTCAAAAAAAGAAAACTAGTGGAAGGAGTTATTTCAGTTGGAGTGTAAAATAAGAGGAGATAATTCTAGAGTTAACATGTGATGTAATAAAAAAGAGAAATGGAAAAATACCTGATGGAAAGATTAAATCTGAAACATGGGCTGAAGTGATCAATATGTACAACGAAAAAAGTGGACTGAACATTCAAAAAAAAAAGAAAAAAGAATGAAAACATGGAGAACAATGTATAAGGTGCATACGAAAATAGGTCAGCAAAGTGGATTTGAATAGTACGTTGTGTGTGGTCATGCAGAAGTTCCTTATGAAGTGTGGAATTCATTTGTTGATGTTAGAAATAATTTTGTTTTAAACTTTCTTGTATAACACATATGATTAAAGTATTAATTATACTTTTGTTTTTGTAGCAACATCCTGAGTATACACCTTATGTTGGAAAATCATGTTTAATATATGATCGTCTTCAAACAATTTTTGAAAACAACACAGCTACTGGATCTAGTAGTGTACATGTGGGTGACTTTCAAAGTTATGTAAATTTAAATGATAATCATGTAGACACATACAATTCATGTAGTTATATTCCTATGACTAATGAACTTGAAGTGGAAGGTGCTTCCCCAACTATAGAAGTCAATGATTCATTGAAAAAGGAAAAGTGGCCTAGACCTCATGCAAAACAGCATGAGTCTTTGATCAAAGCAGTTGAAAATGTTAGTACATCAATTGCTAAATTAGTTGATAATGAAAATGCAGATACATAAGGAATGCTTAGTGTTATGACTCGTATTGCAGATGTTGAAGAAAGGAAATTGAAAATGGACAATAACAAATCTGAATATGCAACTTGCATGAATATTGTATTTTCACTTCTAGGTCTTAGTGAACAACAAATAATTATGACTATTAACCTTTTCGAGAATGAGGGAAAACGTTTTCAATTCTTGAATGTTCCTGAGGAGATGCGGATGAGCTGGCTGAAATTTAATACATTATAAGTAATGTGTTTATGAGTGTGTTTGTTATGTGGTTGACTATTATTGCAAAGCTGTTTGTTATGTATGTAATGTGTGAAGTTGTGTTATGTACTATGTTATATATTGTTCTGTATTAAACTTGTGTTTCTATTATTCAAGAAGATGGTGTTATGTCATGAATATTATTAACTTATGTTATTAATTGTATTATGTTGTTGTATATGATGTAGTATTTTCTTTGCTATTATGACTTATGATTCGTTGATAATGTTGTTTAGATTAAAATGGATGACAATGATAAGCTCAAGTTGTTGAGAATGGTAATCCAAAGATATACCATGAAGAAGCGAAGGATGCAGAAGTTGTTAATGAATTGCGCACAGTTGTTAATACATATAGCAAGTTCAGAATTAAATGTATCTTCTAATGCTACAAGGAGAATTTATAGTAATGAAGGTACAGAATACGTGCAAAAGTTGTTAGATATTTCAGATCCACAACAAGCATACAATTGTAGAAAGATATATCGTATGAGTTAAAATGTGTTTTTTCAATTTTGCAATTTATTAAGACAAGAAAGGGTCGTGTTAGATGGAAAAAATATTAGTGTTAAAGAGAAATTTGTCATATTCCTGATTATAGTGGGAAAGAATCAAAGATATAGAGTATCAATAGAACGTTTTCATCGATCAAGGTGGACAATTAGCACATATTTTAATGAAATGTTAAATGGTATACTGAAATTGGGACATCTTCTTTTAGGTAAGCCAACATCATCAACACCACATAGAATCCATAATGATTCAAATGTGTATACGTATTTTAAGGTAAGTATTGTATAAGTGTATTCAATTATTTGTACATAATATATCTTATTAACACGTTTTTCTGTAAAATTACGTTAGAGCTATTGACGGGACACATATCAAGGCTACCATTTATGGAGAATAAAATGCACGATATAGAAATAGTAAAGGTGAATTATCTCAGAATATATTAGCAACCTGTAATTTTGACATGGAAATTGTGTACGTTTTTAGTGAATGGGAAGGATCTGCTAGTGATGCACGCATTTTGTAAAATGCAACAAGTTGACCAAATGGTCTACAAGTTCCTTTAGGTACGAAATACATGACGTAATTAAATGCAAGTGAAGTCTAGTTAATTGCAACTATTATTTACTCTTTTTTTGCATGGAAATTTTATTTAGTTGATGCAGGATATCCAAATCGACTAGAATTTATTTGCCCATTTCGTAGAATTAGATATCATTTGAGTGAATATGATGCAAATCGTCTTCTTTCGAATGTAGTTAAAAATTTTAATTATAAACATTCACAATTACGATCAGCAATTGAGCAAACTTTTGGCGTACTAAAGCATATGTTTGCTATTTTGCGGGGTTAAATGTCATTCTTCTTTGAAACTCAAGCAAAAATTGTCCTAGCATGTTGTTTATTATATAACTTTATTCATAGAGCAGATCAAACATATTTACTTGAAGATCTTGAAGATGATATTGATGACATAGTAAGTAATGTTGATTCAGTTGAACATGAAGTTAATGAGCTTGAAGGTTATAATGTTGATTCAAGTCAAGTTACGAGGAAGGACATTGCAGATAAAATGCGTGAAGAGATAATGACAATGATGCAGACAAATAGAAATATGTGATCTTCCTTTAAAATGATAATGACTTGTTTACTATTTCAGACATTATTCATTTAAAATTCATATTTCAAACATTATTACAAAAAGACTTGTACATTATTCTTTTAAAATTCTTTTTATTTTTTTAATTTTTTTATAATAATATTATTTAAATTACATGAAATAATTATTATTTAATTCAATTATAATACGTGCATAAATACGAATATTCCTAATTTTGTTTAATTCCGACATGTGCACAAATAGCTTTACATTGGAATTCATTTCATTTCAATTCAATTTCATCACTAAAATGAAATCTTGTCGATTCATTTCATTTTATTTTTATGTGCACAAACAAGCCCTTATTGTCATATTGACGTGAAGTTTTCAAATACACTTTTTTCATAATTTTTAATTAATATTCAATATTTTTATATTTTTATATTTTAAATAATTATATTTTACACTTTAATTAAATTACAAAATAAATATCAATATAACTTAAATTTATCATAATCACATTAAATAGGATCAACACTTGGACGAGGTAGACCTAAATGTGTTCGCCAATTTTTCATTTAAAAGTCAATTTTTACCGTGACTCTTAGAATTGTTATTTTATGTATGCTCAGAAGACGTTTCACCCGTTATGCACTAAGAAGAAAAAGAAAGCCAAGATTAATTGATTAGAGTTTCAAAAGGCACCTAATGATATCCTTCTCTTCGTAAAAGGTCCCTCCACTGTTTCAGGCATAAAAATTAACGTCCACGAATTCTGTATTGGAACGGGTGATTCTTCAATTTAGAAGTTCTGTCAAGATCTAGCTATCTTCTACTAGTGTCATTCCTATTAGATATTGCACTACGAATTGGTAACTTGTGAAGTTGAAGTGGATCCGACAAAATAAACAGATAACTATAAAATTGAAGGGGTAAAAGTTTATTTTTTTCTTGTGCTTTATTCGTATATACCACCCGACAATTCTCATCTGCCGGACAAGGGCAGAGCAATGTGCAGTGGAGAGCCAGACCGGAGCAACGTGCACATCGATGAGATTCATTCAGGGCTCCACCGAAAAGGCAGTTAAGTGTAGTTAGCTTCAATAAATGTGAAGAAATTTCAATTTCATTCGAGAATGTAGTTTACGTGATTTGTACCGTACGAAGTTTATATATTTAAAAAAATAACGTAATAAAAGTAAATTTTTTCACTGTAATCGTATGGAAAGAAAGTAGAAAAAGACTTTTTTACATCAAAAATTATGTGAACTTCTTATTCAACTAATATGTAAGCGTTACTAAGCAAAATCAAATGATGTTGACATTATATAATAAATTATAAGATAAAAGTTTTTATATGAATGATTATATGATAATGATAATATATAAAACTTTATAAAAAACTATTAAAGTCTCGTTTGTCATGGGACTTTAGTTTTAGTTTTAACTCTAACAACTGTAAGAGAGTTGAAGTTAAAAGTAATTTATCAAATGATATTAAAATTGTATAAAAAATTATAAGATAAAAATTTATATATATAAATTTATACGATAATAATAATATGTAAAAATTTGTATAAAGTCAAAATCAAAACTAGAGTTAACCATACAAATAAGATCTGAAACTCTCTATTCTCAAATAATCTATACAATACTCTCCACTAGCATAACTACAGACTCCAACTAGCGATTCCCTACGATACTCTCCACTGTAATTATCACAACGTGAATGTATCAATAAACCTAGAAATTACAATCTCAAAAAATTCCAAATTAATCTCTCGTCGGTTCTTTCTCCAATCCAATTCACATTCCATAAATCCTGTGGTTGTCAGTACTCCTACCAATTTTAAAAGATCGTGAATAATTCAAGTACCGACTGCTAATTAACGTCATTTCATCCTAATAACCTGAGGCCAATCTCTCGATCAAATGCAAGATTTCGATTAACAGGGGGTAATCGTATCATTTGTAGACGGACTCAAATCTTGAAGAATAGAAAAGGTATTATCGTTATTGAAAAAGTAGATTTTATATTTATATTAAAAATTACTCATTGATAGTTAGTAATTTTAATAACTAATTTTTTAAAACTCTAAGGTCTTGAATTCGAACCTCCTCTCAAGTTAATACTATTTACACTTCTTGTGAATTCCCAGTTGTATCTTTTTAATACAATTTTAACATACTCGTTAAATAAAGTACTAATTAATAACTACGAAAGTTATTTTAAATCTCGGTAATAAAAGCCACGGCCACGATAAAGACGCGATCCGGTGGAATGGGGACATAATTCAACATGTTGGTAGTAAGGGGATGGTCAAAGGGTATATTGGGAAAAAAATCCAATCAATTTTGGTAATTGAATGGTACTATAAATTGTAAAATAAACGAAATTGTATAGTAATTAGTGTAACGAAAGTATATATATTAAAATTTATATATAAAATTTGTGTAAAATTAAAATTTTAAAAATAATTTTCCAACCAAACCAAAACAATTCGGGTGGAAATATCTGCGATATTACGTTAGGGTTTTTGTTTTTTTGGTTGGATGTAAGGCGCACCGTTACTCCACAACAGACCAGATAGTAATACAATGGAGGCCATGGGAGCGAAAGCCGCCGGGGGCGATCGAACCTTCCATGGGAGACGGTAGATGACGGCGAATGTGGACAACGGCGGCCTCGCTGATCTTCGAGGGTTTCTTGTTGTCGGTGGGGCTGTGACAGTGGCGGCGGTTGGTGCGGGTCTTCCGTCTTCGTAGCTAGGGCTTTTGGAAGGAAGGAGAGGCACCAAATGGCAGGGGAAGGTAAGTTGATCGATGAGAGGAAGCCCGAAATAGAGGAGGAGGGAGAACAAAAGAGACGGAATTCTCGGTTTCTTGACCGTCGGAGCCCGCCGTCTCTGCAATCTCAGGAATTCTCTCCGACGCGGCCGCCGCCGGCGTCGTCCCTGTCTTCGTCGGAGGACGACAACGAAAGGTACAGATGAAATGAAAGGTCCTTTCGTTTTTCGAATCTGCGTAGGGTTGGTGCAGCTCGCGTTGATCGATCTGCAGCTTATATGCACAGCCATGGGGAGATCGATGCCGATCGTGTCAAGATTGCACCACTTCTGCATGTCTTCGACATGACGGCAAAGGTTGTTTTTTTTAAAAAAAAATTATTATATTAAGATAATTTTATTATTGTAATAAAATTTCGAATTTAAGATCTTAAATTTTGCTAAAAAGAACATGCGTTAGGCTGATCACGAGCCATCGTTTCAGGAGGAAGATCACGTTGAATCGCAAACAATACCCATGAATGTTGTTGCTGATGACGGTGGTCTTGAAGAACGCCGCCCGTCCGGCAAGGAGCATGAACTTCATTGGGAGGACGCAGGTGCCGACGATGTTGAGGAGCAAAAGGTAGATCACACCGAGGAAGACGACGATACGGATGGATCTTCAGAACAGGCGTGTGAAAGCGGGCAGGTTTCGGACGCCACAGAGTCAGACTCCATGGATTCCGTCGCCTACGCGAGGTGGGCGGCGGAGGGGACCGACTCTTCGTATTCCTCTTCCTCATCCTCGTCGGAGGAGGAGAAGGAAGAGGAATATGGCATGAAATCCAGTTTTGATGCCAAAAGGGATGGTAAGGGACCGGCAACAAGCAGAGCCTCAGGCAGGACCTCGGAGAAGAAGAAAGTGGCGGTCGGCGAAGGGAACCGGGCAGCGCCAGGGGAGGAGACGGAAATCGTTCCCAAGAAATCTTCCAATTCGCCTATTCGCTTGATGTTTGCTCTGGTGGCGTTGGCCGTCCTCCTCCTCCTCCTCTTGCCACTGCTGTTCTCATCCGAAACCTGCAGCCATCTCCCTCGCCATAAAAAAGCCTGGCACCTCCACAACTGCTCTTTCTGGGGAGACTAGTTAGTGAAGGCGTACGTCCTGACTTTGATGACGATGATGCTTTGAGCTCCTAATCTTGCATCCACTTCAACGTCTTCTCCTTTGTCATTTGGAAAAGTGCTGAAGGTTACAAAAGGACTCTCTACTCCCAATGAGTGCTGGCATATTAGTCATTGTTTGCTTCGTGTAACTCCACGTTCCGATGGAACGTTGGAATCGTAAGAAAAAGGTAAGTAAATAAACATATGCTAATCAATAGGAATAGTTCTCTACCACTTCAAAGGGTGCATTTGTTTGACTTATTCTTAATTTCTGAAATGGATTAAATTTTTAAAAAAAATTATACAAATAAATACATATTTTTATTAACGTTAATTTTTCTAAGATCTTAGAATATCAATTCCAACGTAATTAATTTCTCATCTAATAGAGAAACTACTCATCCATAGTTCCTCGAAATAGTAATCATTCTTTGAAATTCAAAGAACATGACTACACAATGTATGCTGATTTCGTAAACAATTTACAAGATTTTGATTTTCTATTTTTTTTAGAATTTTTTATTTTTTGATTCTTCAGAATCTTTCAGATTTTGATTTTTCTTCTTTATTTATGTATTTTTGTAAGTGACCATATTTTTTCGCCATCTGAAAATTTAATTACGAAAACTTTTCTATAATTAAATTAAAAGTATTTGTTCAAGAATAATTTAATTTAATTCGATATATTATAATTTTTGAAATTAAAAACATTTCATTATCATATACCAAGGTATTTTTAAAGCTCCCCAGCTGCAATGTAACTTTTCATGTACCCAAAGTGCAATAACAGGGTGCACTTCCTCTATTCACAATCTGAACCCTCACAACCTAGCGTCTAGGGTATCAACTTAAGTTTCATTTAAAAATAAAATTTATAAAGATTTTTATTATACAAAGTATATATTTTAATAAATGATACAAGTCTTTCACGCTTGATACTTCAAATGGATGTGGTTTATCACACCATGTCTATCTCATAAAAAAAAATCTGTAAAAGTTGAATCATTAGAAAAAAGCTCATGCTAAAATTTCATATGATACATATCTATGATTAGCTGAATTAAAATATAAAAAATAAAATAAAATAAATATTTTATGTAGAACATATTTCTTTAATGACATAAAATGGTTTAGAAAATATCTTAATATTTTGATTTAAAAATACATATAATAAATTAGTATACTACTTATCGAAATTAATATAAAATCTACCGCATTTACAGATTTCGTCGATGTAATGTTACATTTTACCTAGTAATATATAATTAATTTACTAATTTTGTTATCAATTGATGTATGGATCCATGCACAAATAATGGTAACACCCCGTATTGATCATCGCAATGCACATCTTTTGACCCATCCCAATAAGTTGTCCGATTTTCTACTTAGATGATCGCTAATGGTGTGATAGGGTAATTGTTTTTTTCTTGTCTTCTAAAACTTGTAAAAGAAGATTTTGAATCCGTATTCAATCAAAAACGTTGCCAATGTTAAGGAAACAAGTTAACTAAAAAAATCAACAATATATGGTCTAATTGGTATTCTCCTCATACAAAGTTTATTAGGGAATCCAAGAACACTAGAAATATCAAAAAAAAAGCAAATGATGGTTTGCTACAGACATCTTCTTTTTAATCAAATACACTGGAAATTTCCTCACCATGACTTTCAGCTGAGTAATCACATGCTACCATAACATCAGATTTAATACTCAAATCATTCTCTAACAGTTGCTGTTTGATGTCAATGTTTGTCCTCAAAAATGCAAATTAAACAAAAATCAGGGACTATATCCAGGTAGCATGGGTAAACTATTCAATGAACGGGCTACTCCTGAGTTACTCCTTAAATTCTAGCCTTTACGCAATATTACAATAAGAACAAAGTAAGAAAGATTAAAAAAATTTAATTCAGAGCTTGAATGCCTAATATAAATATGATAAGAGGATGTAATGGCCTGGTTGAGTTTTTTCTAATGAGATCCAGAAAAACCAATGGTAACTAGAATGGGCCTAACCAACTACAATAACTTGAATGGTTAAGCATAAGGATGCTTATACTAACCAATGGTAACTAGAATGGGCATGATCAACTACAGTAATTTCTGCCGAAGTTCAGATCCTGACGAATGCATAAAACACTATCATCATCTTTAGCAGGCTAAAGCTGGAAGACTGTTAAAACAGATGACATATCTTCTTTATATTTCCCAATGTATAATATGTTACGTAATATGTAGCTTTTTTTAATCTAAGTGGCTATTTTAACACCAAAACAAGCTAATTTTTTGAGTATTTATCACTTTCTTAATGGCTTAAGCATATCAATCGAGATTCTAAAAACCATAACTAGAAAAAGGATCGGTGATGATATTTCATGTTTATGATTAACAGAGATCTAAGGTGAGGTTTCCATCATCCAAAACTAAGGAAAACGTCATGGAAAAATATTTGAATATAATGAACAATTATGTAAACAACAATCTGAGCTATAATTTCACTAAGTGATCTCAACCACATCTTTTTTTCCATGTATTTCTATATATGGTCAAATCTTTGATTAAATTACATAAATTTAAATCCTTTTTCTCAATTCTTAATCAAAGTAGTTTAAGGTCTTCCTCCAATTCTTTTAGTTTCTGTCGCACTAATTTATTATACTTTCCCAACTAATATATTCTTTGGTCTCCTAAAGGTATGACTAAATCACCTAAACTAAAAAAAAACGCCTAAACTGATTTTCTCTTATTTTCAATTTGTGAAACTCTTACTCTATTCATAATAAAATCATTTTTTAACTTATTCGTACACCAAGCATACTTCATCACTAAAAAAGACTAAAACCGTATTTTATTGAAAAAGAAAGGGGGCAAAGTGAAGTACCATATTACATCGAAACCTCACTGAAAGAGCCTCAAATTTGCATGTTTACCTTAAACTCGAACCTTCTTGAGTTTGGAGAACAAGACCAGGTGTACTCAGCATAAAATCTTTCATTGAACATATCATTGTTGCTCGTGATTCCAGATAAATCAGACTACAATATGCGGCAGGCTATTGCTTCTATAGATAAGTCCAAGAGACTTCTATTCGCTTCGCCGATAATGCACCACGATAAACTCACTCTGAAGTCTCATGATTTTGTTGTGAGGAAGGAATATTCTGCTGCAGAGACCAGTTTGGTCGATTCATGGGCTCACTTCTTTGTAGTGGCATTGTTTCTCTCCGTCTATCGTAACGAGAACGTGGCCTGTTTCTGGTTTGCTGTCTCTCGTTAAAGTGAAACTGTGGTCTATGAATGACTTTACCATCAACAAATAAATCACCTGTTGAGTTTAAAGCAGAAAAAAGAAGAAGAAGTGAACAGAGAATCGCTAAATAAGAACTGGACAACTCATTCACTCTATCCAACTTCCACAGACCTCCATAATCTTTGTTTGGTACGTCTAAATACGAATCAGGAAGCACCCAGAGGACTCCAGGCATGCCTAAATTGACAGCAGCAGTGAATCATCATATTATGAAACGGTACTGCCGTGGCCATTATCAAAGAAAAAGAACCAACTTATGTAATACCTTTCACTTTGTAGGAGAGCTCTTCGGAGATTAATGCACCAAATCCCGTATATGTCGTCGTGCAAACTGAGTACATTTTCTTCTTTGCCTCCTCCTCACTGAACGACGACGAAGTACAGGCAGAGAGGCAGGATTAAATCACCACCGCACATAACAAAAGACAAGAATAAAAGGAATAAATCGAAATACGACAAAGGAATTCCAATTCTACCTTCCTACGACGGCAGCTAGGGTTTTGACATAAGCCTCGACCATCTGCTCCTCGGACGGCTTGCTATCGCCCTCCGGAAACTCCATGACGATCAGCCAATGCTCGTAATCGCACCCGTCGAGAAGTATCGTCTCCTTTGGCGGCCTGTTGCTCCAGTTCGGGGACGGGTCATTCAACGGAGAGTAGCCCGACCCTGATGCGGTCGTCTTCGATCGGGCGCTGAAGAACCCCAGCTGCTCGACGCGGCCAGGTCGCTGGTTCCAGAGGGAAGCGGCGGCCAGGCGTGGTAGGATTAGGAAGTTGGTACGGGTAGGGCTCGGGGGAGGCGTTCGGGAGATCAGAGAGAAGAGGCACCGACGGGTCGCGGCCGCCATGATCGAGCGCGAAGGTTTTGGGGATGCACCGGGCTTTTGCTTGGATTATTAACAGGAGTACGATACAGACATCAGATGTGGGCTCGACCCGTTGGGTTCGCGTTCGGCCCGGTGGACCATGATATGTCGCCACCTACTTGCAACGTATTTGTGTGTTGAGAAAAGTAAGGAAAAATTTATCGAAAATGTAAAGTAGATAAAGTTCTCATTTTTTATTTATATCTATTTTAAAATTTTAAAAAATTTAAAATCAGCATATGTACTGATATCTTTAAAATCATCATATAATTTAAAAATTAGTCACCTTCAATGTTTTTAAATTTATAAATGAGAGTTAAGTAAAAGTGATCGCAGTACATAAAAAAAATTAAAAAAATGTTTACAAAAGATGCCTTCATATGACCAGATTTTCACTGAAACTTATAATTTTAAAATATTTGTGCCTTTCAAATATACAAGAAATAGTGTAAAATAGTATAAAATAATAAGTTAAATTTTTTATTATTTTTAAAGACATAAATTCTCTTTTAATTCAAAATTTCACTAATAAAATAAAATTATATTAAAACAATAATTTTCAAATAAAAAGATGCCTTATTAAGGAGAGATTTGTGTTTTTTGGAAATTGTAGAAAAGGATAGTCTGGAAAAAAATATTAGATTTTTAACCATTTGTATTGGACTGGAATTTTGGAAAAAAATTCCAAAATTTTTGTTTGTATATATATATATATATATATTTTTTCCTGACATTTTCTACCCTTAAAATAAGAAAAGTCATCAAACTTTTAAAAATGTCATTTTTAACTCCTATTTTTTGACTTTACGAGACTTCTTATCGTTACATCAAATATCTATTAATATTATCATTTCTTTTTCTTTTAATATTATTCAAAATATTTTTACTATAAATTATCTCTTCTACAACTAACACATTTTTTTATTTTCTACTTCTTTACTTCAAATATTATTTTTCTCATTCCAACTCATTCTCCTGACACTACTTGTTTCCTTTTCTTTTTTGTGTTTCTTCTTTCTCTTTTAGATCTCTATTCTCTTGATTTCCTTCGTACACATTTTAACTTCTCCTTACCTTTTCTTCTTTTTGTATTTCTCTCTTTTCTTAACTATACAAATTCTTCCAAATCCCTCTTCTCCATCGATGACTTATGTTGAATAAGAGTATATGAGAAAAAGAAGAGGTTGACAGGAACAAAAAAAAATAAAAAATATATACAAATTTGTAAAAAATTTCGTAAAAACTTTTCAATTTTCTAATTTTCTTTTTTTTCTTTTACATTTCTAGATTTTTTCCCCACAATTTTCAACAAGCAACCTTAAATAGAGTCTGTGTTTCTTAGAAACTAATAAAAAGAAATTTTAAAAAAAAAATTATTATTAAAATATTAAAAATCTAGAATATTTTTAATTTTTTAAAATTACATATAAATTATCCTAAATTTTTATAAGGTATATAAATAGTATTATAAAAAAATTTATTTTTAATATTTCAACGATTTTTTTTTTCAAAATTTTCTTTTTTTTAATTTCAAAAAACATAAACTCCCCCTAAAATATACATGGATGGCAGGGAATTCATGTACATACAGCAAAATAATTTCCGTAGTCACGGACATTTCCATTTTGCCGTGGAAATATCCTTGACATCGTCAATGATACGAAGGCCTTCATTATTCAAACATTTAAACGAAAAATGGATACATTTATTTATTTAAATGTCGATAATGTTTCGTCTTCCCTTGTCTACAAAAAGGGCAGAGAGCTCTCGATACACGAGTCGAGGAAAAACATTATCGTTTATCGATATCAAAAAAAAAATCCATACCTAGAGATAAATAGGAATGAATATAATTAAATTAAAACAGGCCGGAGGCAAAGGGGAAGGACGTCGCCGGCAGCCACTGGTCGCCCTCTATGAACGTCCCCGGCGCAAAATGCTCGGCCTCGCTGGCGTTGGTGATCACCTTGTACCCCGGCCATTTCACCCTCATCGCCGTGCTGGAGCCGGGTCCCCGGTTCTTGTACTCCCCGTAGTACAAGGTGCTCAAGGCGAAGTCGCCGGACCACTCAAGCCACCCGGCCGGCTCGATCAGACCGTCGAGATACGAGTTCATGAACACCGTCCTCGAGAACTCCTTCCACGGCCGGCCGAGGTATGTCTTGAACGAGGACTTCACCGGGATGAGGTCGGCCGCGGGTCTGATCCTGCAGTTCTGGATCGATATGCCGGTGACCTGGTTGGGGTCTTTCCTGCCCTGGGCGGTGATGATGTTCTTCTGCTTGGGGTCCGGCCTGCGGGGATAGATGTTGCACTTCTGCAGCACCGCCGCGGCGTCACCGAAGATGAAGTCGACCGTGCCGTAGATGTCGCACTCCCGGTAGAACTGACGGAGGGAGTGGACGTAGAGGGTGTCTTGGTATGCGGCGAAGCTGCATCTGTAGAAGGCAGACAAGTCGGCGCTGCTGCGGAGGGCCACCGCCTGGTGCTTGCTCGGCCCGGCATAGTTCTGGAAGGTGATGTCCCTTGCAATGAATCCTTCGCCCGAGACGGCTGCCATTGAAATCGATTTCCAATACCCGCCGTTATGTAAATAATTATGACAAAGAATGCACAGAATACTTCATCGTCTTGGTGTTTGTTTATGAGTTAAAATGAGGTGAAGTGTGATTTACAATTTTTTTTTTAAATTATATAATTTAGATATCTGATATAATTTTTAAATATAAAATATTAAAATTATTTAATATTATTATTATAAAATATTAAATATATGAACAATGCCTTTGACTTACAGTAATAAAAATAAAAATAAATGCATAAATGCAGTAATAATATCTGATATAAAATATTATTATAATAAAAATAAAAATATACAGTAATAAATGCATAAACAATGCCTTTGACATGCAAAAGATGTTAGCAGGTGGCGTTCAGAATTTTCTAAGCACAATGATGCAGCTAGAGATTATTGATTTCAGATATTTTGAAGATTTCGAATATTTTTTTAAAATAATAAGGCCCAATATTGTAAAATTTGTAGGTATTAAGTTTAATTTATAAAATTTATAAAAATTAAATTCTTATAAATTACTTATTTATTTTAGTAGAATTAAATTCAATTCATTTTCACCACAAGTATTGTTCACTTTATAGTTTAAGATATAAATAAAAATATACAAATAATTTTATATTAAATTTATTTTATTTTAATTTAATTTCGTTAAAAATAAATTTTTATTAATTTATTTTCAAACAATTCAACGCCCTTATCGTTCAAAACTGTGAGTTTTTTAATTTAGTAAAAAATGTAATGTGTTCGTAGCTAGATACATAATATGCTTGCGGAAAAAGGCGGTGGGATCGATAACGATTAACGGAAGGCTACTCACCGACAGTCGCAGATCTGAACGTCGTCCAGCCGTCGACCACGCTCCTTTTGGCCTTCACGACCGTCTTCCACTTCCCGTCTCCGACGAACATCAGGTTCCTCTTCTTCTTCTTGACCTCCACGTTCTCATAGTATCCCCCGGCCTTGATGTAGATCACGAACCTCTTGTTGCACTTTTTGGGCGCCGCCTTGACGGCCTCGCCTATGGTCGTGAAGTTTCCGGTGCCGTCCTTCGCCACCACTACATCGAATTTGATGGACGTAACAGGCGCGCCCAGCAATTTCCTATCTTTCCTCGTCAGCCACCCCGGCACAGCATCCGTAACCACACTCGCGAACCTACCAAGCAGTGTGGACCTGGGTTTCACCGTTGCTCCTAGGTTTACATTGGCGTCCACGGCCGCTCCTGCGAGCTTCCCCGTCATCGCGAGGGCGTTGCTGACCAGCTGGGAGACTTGTTGGAGGTTGAGCACGATGGAGGCCCGGATGGAGCTGTTGCCGGCACCGATGTCTTCGAATCCGTTAAGGCACGTCTCCTGGTTGGTGATCGCGGCGCTGAGCTCCACCTGCACGTCCAACACGTTGCCTCCGGTTCCGATGCTCGTGAGAGCCCCAACGGCCAGGTTAAGCTCGTCGGCTGTGAAGTCCAAGAGCTCCACGCAGTCGTTGGCCGCAACGCGCTGCCTCACGTCCACGTTGACGGCCGCCTTCGCGCATACGGAAGCGCTTTGCCTTACCTTTCCGATGATCTGTCCTAGAACGGTGGAGATGATCCCCGAGACCGGCTTCGACACGAGGTTGGGGACGCCCAACAAGGAGGACACGCAAAGGGACCTGTACAACGTTCCCTTGCAGTAGTCGTTAGCCGCCGCCTGGAGATGTCTGCGATGTTGAAGGTGGTTGTGATGTTGGTCTTCATCGACGTGCTTCGCTTGCAGCGGAGATATGGCGTCGGCGACGACGACCAAGTTAGCGAACACCGGGAGCGCGAAGACGAGGGTGGAGATCAGGAGTAGGGCTGTCGTCGTTGCTCCATGCCTAGACATTGCTGACCGATTTCGTTGGTGGTGGTGGCCGGAGTTTCGAATGGAATTTGCCGGCGTCGCATCTACGCAATTTGTAGTGCTTCGTGGGGGGGGCGCGGCGGGTGGCTGGCAGACGATCGACAACGGAAACCAGTCGTCCACAGTAGTGGTCGCGTGTGCCGAACCGTTCGACCCAAAAAGCTTACGGTCTGGTTTGCCCGGTGTCGATCAATAAATGGGCACTGCTAAATCAAGGCATGCTAGTTTTTGAATGGAATGGCAATGGAACGGCTGGGGTCGGATTTGCAGCGGTTTATGTGGCGCGGCTGATGGAAATTCAGGATGCATAACTTTTTTACTGTATTCTCAAAATTTTTTAAAATATTATTATTATTAATTTATAAAATTTTATTATTTAAATTATTATATAATTTTAATTCTATTCACAAAATTAACTCTTTTTAATATTAAAATTAAAAAAAAACTACTCGTGAATATACCCTCGAATATCCACAGTTTGGGATGGTATGGCTTGCCTCATTTATCCAATTTAGACAAGGTATTTCTAAATTGTAATATTTGTATTTTTAAAATTAATAAAAAATAATGAAAAATAATAAAAAATTTAATTATTATTTTTTATTATTTTACATAATTTTATATTAATTCTGAAAATATAAATACCACTTTAGTATCAATTTGGCTAGACTCTGTAGTAATTAAACGACGTTAGTTAACAACACAATATGATTTGATGGACTATATTTGAGTTGAGATCTTGGGAGTTCATGTTGGTATAATTTAATTCGATCTAATTTCAACATAATAGAACCTACTTTTGTAATTTTTTTAATAAAAAAAATAATTGACTTCCATTAAATTACATAAATTATGTATAATTTAATAGTTTGAGTTTGTTAATGATTAGTATATGGTTACATGATTAAATTTATTTATTTTCTATATTTTAGTATTTATAAAATATAAATTATATTAATATTATACTTTTTAAAATAAAATAAAAAATTGAACCGTGAAAGGTATGAATCTATAATATGAAGTCAGTGTTTAAATAGAGATTCGAACTCAAACAATGATTTGGGCAAGGTATTATTCATATAGAATCAATTTTTTTCACATTATTATTATTATTATTATTAATTTTACCTAAATATAGTTATATAACTTAAGTTGTGTATATTATATACGCTCACACATGTAAATATACGTGGAGAAATTCTATGATACCCATGTTTTGTAAAACAAATCAATAGCTAACCGCCAGGTAATTGCAAATCTAATTTTTAATTCAATTATACATGTTTCAGATTAATGGTTAAGATTTAGAAATTAGATCCCACCTTATAAATTTTTTTTTAAAAAAATGTAAAAGGCACTTCTACTTGCATATATCCTTTATTATGTATATATTATAGTTTATAAATGAGAATAATAAAATATATAATATTCGAGAACTATAATATAAATTATAAATTACTATATAATATATATTTAGATACATGTGATATACATGTATAATATGTATATATTATTGTAATAATGTAATATATATTACAATAGTCGAAGTATAGAACCTATAGCATTATATATATCATGACAATGATAATAGTCCAATCGTCAATATTATAAAATTCAGAAATTAATGATGTATTTGGTGATAAAATTTTTAAATTTTAATAATTATATAAAATTAAAGTTAAACAGTACCATGAATAAATAATGAATAATGAATTTCCTTGATATTTATTTTTTTAACGATTTTTTCTCGAATGATTAATAATTTTTAGTTACTGTTACCAAAGAAATTATTAATTGTTACTTTTTTATTTTAATTTTCAGATATAATTATAAATCAAGGCTTCAATAATATTTTTAATAAAAATTTAAATTTTAAAATTTAAAATCTTTAAAAATTCTCATAACCTTCAAAATACGAAGTGGCTTTCTCTCAATTCTCATCCCATAACCTACGGCTACGGATGGCCTCCTCTCAATTCTCCGGCTAACCTACGGCCGCTTCGTACTCATTTCGTCCTCTTCGTCATTATCCTGCCGTGACCGACGGCGGCGAAGAAGTCGGACCGGCCGTGAAGAATCGCTCCAGGTCTGCACAATGCACTAGAAACGGCCTAGGACAAAGCGAAGGAGAAAGCTCTGCTCTTCACATGGGTCATCCTGCCGTTCGTTGGATGCGTGCAGGTGATACATTCCTTTTCTGTCGTTCGTTGGAGTTTGATTTAGGTTTTTCGTTTTTACGCGGCTATCCGTCGACTAGGTTGTTCGTTCTTACGAGTTGTTCGCAGCATGTGCTCTCTTTTCGGTTTGTGACCTTTCGACTTTAGAATGGTGTAAATTGGCCTCTAGCAATCTTGGAAGCGTTGTTGGAATTGATATGAATGAACAGAACTTTCTAATGCAAGACGAATCTGTGCCTTGTTTTCAAGATACGTCAAAAGTAAGAAATGTGGGTAAATCGAGATAGAAGCGTGTCAACGAAATGTGAGCTTGTGAGGAGTTCGCCATTGGGAAAAAAACATTCAATATCTTAACGGGGGTTTGTGGCCGCGAAAATCGGAAAATCTAGAAATTATTTTATCGTTAAAATGTTAAAAATTTGGAAATGAAAATTTTTATAGAATCATTTGTGTATTTTATGAAAATTTAGAAAAATTTATATTTTTAAAAAATTAAAAAAATTTAAATTTTTAACATTTCAATAATGAAATTTTTTTCAAAATTTCATTTGTATTGATTTTCAAGGGACATAAACCCCCCCTTAATGTCAATCCTTTTCTTCCATCCATTCCTGTCCATTAAATCTTTCATTGAATTATGCGATTTTATTTTATTTTTTACTATTTCTAACTAATGATCCAAAAATGTTTGGAAATAAGATCTGACAGCATACAATGAAATGAATAGTGGATTATAACTTATACCAGTGGGCAGAAGTGAAAATTTGTACATTATGGAATAACCGAATATGATTGGAAACCATAATTGGAATCTTTCGTGGTGTATTGTGTGCATGGATAGATGGTGCCAATGGCTCATCCTGGCATTCACTCTGTGCTCCAAGATCAAGTTGAGCTCCATACATACTTATCATTCTGAAGTGTTCCGAGATCTTTGTTTTCCATCAAAAGCCAATATCTGCTTGAAGAGGCTGCAGATACTGGAAGTGGCAACTTGGTCAGAAACACTCGTGATTGGATGGACTGACAGAAAGGATAGGACTTTGATAAATTTCTTAGTAAATTGTCCTCATGGGAAAATTTTCTCAAGTCTATAGATGATGCTTCTTTATATGTAAAGACAGGAGAAAAATATTTTAAATTGCTTGACAAAAATATTGTCATTTTGGGAGAATGCTATTCAAGTTATTGCAAATTATCATTCTATATATTCGTTGTTAAGTCATTTCATATTTTTCATCTGGCTTATATTCCCTAGTTCCACTTTTTACAATTTTATTTAAATTTATTTTGTTCCATTAATGTAAGTAAATTATTGGAATCTAAATGACCTCATCTTTATTCGAATTCATGTGCAGTTCGGTGCATTGACTGAACAACAGAGGATTTTGGAAAAGTAGACTGTAAAATTCACTTTGAAAGCAATGACTCTTAATGGTTATATTTATAACCATTTGTTTCTGTTGAACATGATTAGGGAGTTTACACACCAGAGGGAGTTGGTTAGGCTTGGGGTAAAACAAGATTTGTCATTTCCTACCTCATACTTCAAAGCAGTCATGTGCAAAAGTTCAACTTAATGAAAATGTTCGCTTTTGAGAAATGGTCTACTTCAAGATGGGTAAAGGATGCTGAAGGAAAGAAAGCTATGACATCTTTGATAGGGGTCTTTGCCTTGTACATGTAGAAAGGTCAGTTATGGAATATATTTATGAGGCAAATAGATTGATAATGAGGCAATCATAAGAGCTTTCAATAACAATAAAAAAAGTATCATGACATTTTTTAGATCATTGATACAAGATGAGAGTGTCAACTTCATAGTTTTGGATTGTTGTTGTTTTTAGTTTGTTTTTGTTAGTGCAATTCTTTGAACTTTGGGACTTGAAATTTGAATTTTGATGTTTGTTTCTATGAACTTTTGATCATGAAGTATGTAATCAAAGTGACCAGATCCTTAATTTAATAGTATATGTTGATATCTTGAATGGGGTGTTTTCTTGCTTCACTTGGGTGTTGCTTCACCTCTTGCCTCTCACATTGGGCATTTTTAAGCAACATTACTTTGACATTGTCCTTAACCTTAATTACATTGTTGTTATGGTGTAGTACCTTTTGGAGAATCACTTTTCACACATCATGACAGGAAGTTAATTGAGGTTATGTTATTGTTTTGAATAAGATTTTGGAATTTTGCTTTATTGTATTACTTATTCAGCAGCTGCAGTTTTTTGTGAATTTTGAAGAGCAGTTCATCAGATTGTCAGTGTGAAACATCTAATTGTTGAAGGAAACACAAGCATAATGAAAGGATTAAGAAGTTAAATGTTTCTGTTGCTTCTATTATTTTGTTGTTTTTTCTTTTTTCTTTTACTTTATTATGACATTTTTTCAGTCCAAAGAGAAGGAGATGGAGAGGAGACATCGGACAAAACATCCTAAGCATAGGTATGCATTGGTCACCTTAGATGTTGTTGTTATGCCTTTTACTAGCATGTATCGTTTTCCTTACCATGGCTCTTTGCTAGATTACACGTTAAACTTTTTTTTTAAGAGAGTAAGATCTAATCTAATTAGATAAGATATATTAGTAAGATATAATCTTGCACGTACATTAAACTATTGGGTTAGTATTCTCAGAAGTTAGGTGTCAACTAATGGAGCTTGTCTAATCCCTATGAAATGCCACAATGTTTGACAGCTAGTCACAAAAGTTTTTCAAATCTCATGGACAAGAATCCTCCAAAATACTGCAACCATCTTGTAAAAATATCACACAATGTTATCTTTCCAAGCTGTGTAACATACAGCATTATGAATTCTCGTTGAGATGGAAATTTATCCAAGCTGTATAATGGTAGTTTCTTACTTTTTTGCACGAGAGATTTTACTGTTTGCTGTCTTCCACCCTATTTTTGGAAGTGAATTTTGGCTTGAATTTAAGCAAAAATATTACCATTACAAAAAATAACTATTTTTGTTCTCTTTATGCATTGTCTCTATGGTATTGGAGCTGGCCTCTGTCCTGGTAGCTGGTGGCTTGTTTTGCTCTCTTGGCTATGAGAGCTCTATATGGAAGCTGGGAGATAAGGGCAGCAGCAGCCCTGTGCAACTTTCCAAGGTTCGCCAATCAGACTCAATTCTGGCCCTTTATATCATGGTTTCCACGTTGGATACATAAAGGTTAGTTTTTTCTTATTTTCTTCAGTTCCTAGGCTGTGACAAAGATGATAATGTTCGCCATAATGTTGTATCTGGTAAAAAGGTTAGATTTTTCTTCAGTTCTTAGTTTTTGATTTTTTCTTTTTTTGGCTTTTAAGCGATCCTTCTTTTGTTCTACTTGTTTTTCGTTGTATGAGTTGTGTTTAATCGACCAACGGCATGTTTGCATGCCTGCTTTATGGGTGGTGGATCCAATTTGCCTTGCGTTAGGTTTTGAGAAGTTCACTAATAAATTTTTGCCTGCTTTGGTTGGATGGGCATCACGGGATTCATTTCCAAGCTCAAAGGTTTCTTACCCATCTTGGCACAGATATCCATTGTTGTTGAGAAAAATAGTATAATATCTAAAATGTTGAATGAAATTGAGATTTTTATATTAATTGTATGTTTTTTTTACTAATCAATTAATTTTAACAAAGTAAAATTTATATGTTATCAAAAATAATCTACATATTAGATATAAGACGTTATGTAAAATATTTTAATAAGAGATTTACAAATATAAGAGTGTATTAAGAAAAATAATTTTACATTAAAAATGATAAATGAAATTAAGATTTTTATATTACTTATGAGTTTTTTATTAATTAATTAATTTTAATAAGATAAAATTTACAATTTCGACGTCTACCTCCTCCGGTGTTGTGTTTTAATTTGTTCCTGCCCATGCTAAGTTTTCGTCCTCAACATTGCCAGAAAATCTAGCGACTAAACTTTGTTAGATCACTTTTACAACCTTGATACCCGAGGCAAAACTTTTTGTGCAGAAGGAAGTGAAATCGAAAACAACGTGATTTTTCTTTACCCAGATGATCAAACGAAAAGAGAAATTCAGTTTCACCAGATGGAAAAGCACGAAACAGAGGAAGAAATACCCGCAATCTTGAATTTGGATTGGAAGAGATATGTGATCATTATTTTGTGCAGGTGGTTCCTGTGACATGTACAGTACCTTTGCCCCCTGATGGTGGACGGCAGAGATACTTTGGTGGGTGTAAGGATTTTTGGCACATGCATGACGACCTCAATCGACAAAAAGATGGAAAGTATTTAGCCGAGAAAATTCGTGAAACGTATCGCTGCGCTGACGGTGCGTTGTGAGATGAATTATAAATCAGAAATGAAAGAATTTCGCTAGAATCGGAAAGGTAAATCCGTAGAAATTGAGTCTTCGCAATTTAATATACAAATTTTCATATGTTACATTTTTATATATAAATTTTTAGTTTACAATTTAATATGCAATTTTCAGTAAAAATGTTTTCTATAGATATTAAAATTGAATTACTTGGTTACCTTAGATCTACACACGGGGCACGTGGAGTGGGAGTGCAGCCACAAGTCGATGCAGTCGATGTGGAAATCGTGCTTGCAGGCGGGGAGGCGCCGCCCTTTCTCCCCTTGCTTGAACTCCTCCAGGCACACCGCACACTCCAGCCTCCGGTCGTCCGTCGGCGACGGCGGCTGCAGGAAGACCGGGAGGGACTGGATGACGTCGGGCCCGAGGCCCTCGTTCGCCGTGGAGCGGGCGCCGCCCTCGGCGTCCCGGTCTACCTGCGGGTGCCGGCGGGAGAGGCGCGTGGCGCAGCAGCAGAGGATCAGGACCAGCGTGCTGAAGAAGGCCACGGAGGCCGAGAGCACGGCTACGCCCTGTACGGAGAGCCTGACCGGCGGTAGGTGACCGCCGGGGTGGTGATGATAATGATGGTCGGCCCGGCTCATTGCCTTCGGCTCTACGGTGATCCGCAAAGCGCATCAGAATTAATTAATACGGCAGAGTGGGGGGGGGACGCATGAGGCGAGTAGATTACGAATTCATATCGAATGCAATATATATATATATATATATATATATATATTAATCTACAGTTTTTCCTGGAACCGGATGTTTCTCGGAGATAAAATCCGTAAAGATTTTTATTATATAAATTATATATTTTAATAAATAATATTGAGAAAAATAAAAAAAATTAATTTAATAATTATATCAACTTAAAAAAAAATAAACCGTAAGATTCTGTTTGTTTATACATTCTATACTATGTATCTTCTTTCTTTATTGTATATTATAACGTTCTATATTATCATTTATCAAATAAATTTTACATAAATTTATGTATTATTATAATAATTAGTATAATAAATATTATTTATTATTCATCATAATTTTTTTAAACATATAATTATCACTATTTTTATCTTAAATCATGTAATTTTAAAAAAATTATGAACCTCGTTGTACCTTAATTCACCACACAAATAAATAAAACCTAAATCCACTTGACTTATTAGAATGGCTAAAACAAAACTAAAAAGTCTTCGATATTTAATTCTAGGTATTTTGGGTCGCACGTCTGTTTCCGGCGATTATTAAATAATTTTTACCGTGTGAAAATTCGTTTCTTTTGTACTCGCTTACCGTACGCTATTCAACTGACGTGATACGCAAGTATACAGATTTTTTAAAAAAAACAATTGATGGGAGTATGCAAAGATTTTGAAATTTTTGCTCCTGTTTGGTTGCGTAGAATTCAATGGTTACGGTAATATTTTATTGTTATTCTTATCTATTTATCGGCATTATCATCCATTTAAAATAATATTGCGCGGCCCAAACCCATTTCCTAGTCCTTCCCCATTAAGATAAATGGGTAATAACGGACAATGGTTAATAGATGGGTAAATTTTCATAAGTCTATTAACTAATTTAGTAAGTTTATATGATTTTTTTCATTAAGAAAAACATTAGATGATAATCTCTCATTTTCTTTTTTTTCGTTTAGTTAATAAAAAAAGTGTTTATATATAAAAGATAGAAACAAGACAACTCTAAATAATGTTAGGTTAATGGGTGGTTTGATAATGAGATGTTTTAATTTTAAATACGGTGAAGAATTAAAAATTAAATTTCGTTACTAAATAAAGTTAAGTTATATTGTAAATTATGAGATATAAATTTATACACGAAGATTTATGTGATAATGATAATATATAAAAATTTGTATAAAATTAATATTAAAATTGAAAATTTGTTACCAAACGATCCTTAATTAATACACAATATAAATATAATCTACTATTTATTCGTACTCTCTTTCGAATGAACAACTTGCTTAATATATAAAACAATAGACTTGATAACAACTCAACAATTTAATTATAGCAGATACATTAAGTGACAAAAATTAGTTGTTGCAGTAGTTGTTGAAAAAAATAGTCTTACCTTACAAGTGAAATTAAGATTTTTATATTATTTATATTTTTTTTTACTAATTAATTAATTTCAGTAAAATAACATATTAAAGTTAATTTACGTATGTTATACATAACACATTCTATAGAATACCATAACGAAGAACTCACAGGTAAAAAATAATCATATATTAAAAATAATAAATAAAATTTAAATCTTTATATTATTTATAAGTTTTTTCATTAAATAATTAATTTTAACGAGACAAAATCTATCGTAGTAATGAAAATAAAAGATAGCACTAATATTTTAGAACTTTAGACCATATATGTATAGGTGATGATGGTATTAGAATAATTTAAGAGAAGTCTAATCATTGACTCGTACAATCCAATATGGTAAAATAAATGGATAAATGCGATTTACTCGTAGAAAAGCATGTACATGATGTGATTTGATTATTAAGATAATAATATTTTGATTTTTGATTTTTTTTATTGAGATAAGCCTTAGAATATTATTATTTTTACTTTTTTAATTTTTTTTATACTTCAACCACATATATTTCTGTAAATTTTTCTTTCCCTGTCATCTGCTTGTCCCAATTTTCACCACTTGTCCACTTGCAGCATGGAGTACACCCCATGCATCATCACTCCAAGGCTCCAACGGAGAAGAAGACGACCCGACCCATCACCCCCTTTGTTTGACATCGATAGGCTTCTAACGACGTGCAGAATCAACTGTGACGAATTTATCAAACTCGCCTTTCGGTTGTGGCTGCGCAAGCAGAAGAGTATGGTGAGGTGGTGTTGTTGCCCACCGATCAACACCAGATGTGTTGCTTTTGCTCCTCCCCATCACTGCTCTCCCTCTCCATCGCCGGAGAGCTTGATGTCGAGCTGCAAGTGCTGGCGAAACTTGCTAGAAAAATTAATGCGCACCGCCATGCTCGTTGCTGTTTCCAATGGATTGTGGTGAGAAATCTGGGTGGTCGACACTGGAAAAAGAGGAAGACAGGAGGAGACGACGAGAAAAAAAGGGTTTTAATTGGAAAGGGAGGAGGAATAGTGGGGTCGACGACGGATCAAATCACGAATACAAATTTGTTGGTGGACTGGGTTGTAAAAAGTCCACATGTTTGCATCCTTCCACTTGTGGGTGGTCCGTGTTGCTGGCGTGCGATTGTGTTTATTTAATGAAGATTTATTTATATTTATTATTTATCGGAGTTCAAAATTTGCGATAGATTATTGATTCCCGTGGTAGAGGTTATATACGATGTTGTATGTATGTGGGTTGTCAACACTACTCATCCGTGCTATCTGTGCCTGCAATCTCCACCCATCTGTGAGCTCATATGTGGTCCTGCGTTCACGGAAGAGGAGGAGGAAGAGGATTTGTACGGCAACTTAAGTTTTGTCTGAGAATATCATTCTTTCGTCTATTTCCAATGTCACGATAATATGAACAAATTTTTAAAATAATTTTTTCGGCTACTTGTGCGGAGGAAGAAAGGGTCGATGGCTGCTTGTGTGGAGGAAGAAGGGAGCTGCGGCTCGTGGAAGAAGAACGGGTCTGTGATTGCTCGTGCAGAGGAGGAAGGGAGCTGTGACTCGCAAAGGAGGAAGGGGTCAAGGGCACTCTTGCGGAGGAACGTGGCTCGAGTTGTAATAGGCAAGAAGAAGGACAACAAAGTCTTTCGGTGAAAAAGAAACCTTTAGATTGTCTACAAGTTTGAGAAGCGGTCAAAGAATAGTTCTTTACGACAGAGAAAAATATATATACATGGAGTAGATGTGCCTGAAACGAGGAATAGTTAAAAGTATTATAAAAAAATATTTATTTGAATCATTTCTAAAATTATTTTAATTTACTTAACAAATTAAAAAAATTACAAACAAACGTACCTTACGTAACTTTAATTTTATTTGTAAAATTAACTTTATTTTTAATTCTATCTCATTTTTAAAATTAATTAAATTTTTTCATAAACAATACTTTATAAATGAGAAAACTTTTTTTTTGGATGTATAGTGGTAGTTTTAATTTGTCGTCGCTAACCAGATTGATCAAGTTCAGAAATGTAAAATGATTTTTAAAAAGGCAAAGCAGCTTAAAAGGATAATTTAATTGAGATGTTGATCAAGGAAAGGATTTCAAATTTTACAGGTCTTTCATGAACAGGGGGTATTTTTTTTGCTCAAGAATGTGGGAGAGAAAAGAAAAGCTTTGTATTTTAATGGTAGTCCATTAATTATTCAGACTTTATTTGGTAAAACTTATGGTTAAGTGAGTTAAAATTTATGTTTTTTTTTAGGGTAATACAATTTTCAAAGTAAAATATCATTTTTATTTTCCCTTTAACGACTGTCGTAAAAAATTTACTTTCATCGTATTATTTTTTAATATACATTTTGTACAATAAAATTTTTTATAAATCATATTTTTAAACAAAATATGAAAGTACATTTACAAACTCAAATGTTCAGTCTTTTTTATATATTCCTTACCAAATTTTAGAAAGGTTTGTATGCATCCAAAAGTGAGGAAACAAAAGTGTCAAAGAAAAGTGAGAAGGTGACGCATTTGTGGTACTAAAAGTAATATTCCATTAATTAAAAGGTTTTTTATTAAAAATTTATAATCACGAATAATCGAATTCGAAACTCCTTTGAGAACAAAGTATCCAGATTTTTTTTTTTCGGTGAAACGTATTTTTTTAAAAATGTACGCAGTGAAACGTTGGAAGATAAAAAATTTCCTTTTTCTAACGTGCAAGGGATTTATACCTGACAAAAATTTAAAAATAAAATAATCTATCAATTTTTAAATTTTTAGACATTCAAGGTAACGTTTATTTATAACTTTCTTTGTTAAAGTTAGAGCTAGAGTTATATTGTAGCATATTTTTATTAGAGTTGAATTTTTTTAAAGTTTAATTATAATTATTTGTATTGTAGCATATTTTTATTGAAGATATTTTTTTTTAAGTTAAATTACGTTTATTTAAATTAATAGTGATGTACCTTTAACGTAATAAAATCACATTCAATTAAAGTTTATTCGTACTATTTATTTTTAAGACATTTTGTACATAAAAAATTAAATTATATAATTACATCAAATAATAATTAAGATTTTTTGAAATTATTTAAACTTTTACCACATTTGTTATCAAACAAATATGTAATATTAAGATCCTACAAATCGTATATTGGAAAATATAGTTTATCGTTGTTGTAATTGAAAATTTTATCTAAAAATATAAATAATAGATACATACTTTATTAAAGAAAAGTACTGTCATAACTATAAACTTTGAAAGTATAATATCACAGATAAATTTATCAAAACATACATAAATACTATTACATATAATGTTGAAGTAAATATAGGTATAAATATAAGTTCTATGATGACGTAATGCATATTGATAATTCACTTTTATATGTTTCTTACATGATTGTATAATTCTACTTGTACTTCTATTGACTTCACTGTGTAGATGATTGAAATCTGTGAAATTAGTAGATGTTTCAGTAGACATCATTCTTCTTCTTCCAATAATAATAAAAATGGTTAAACTTCTAATTTTTCTTTTGGTTTCAATTCTACCAAATTACCAACTTCACACCACATTTCCTTCATCTACCAATTTAACAATATAAATCAGGAACAAGTTTAAATAATTTCAATTTGAATATATAAACTTGATTAACAGCATATATACATATAACATACACAAAATTACAATATACACAAATCAAAATCAAATGCGAAAGCACACACAGTACATCTATTTTCATTTGTAATTTTGTTATTAATTTTCATTTGTAATTTTACTGATTTTATTTTTAGATTTTATCATTTCATTTTATTTTTGTTCTCATTTTCGTTTTTCCTTTTTTTATTTAATGACATTCTATCACACACGAAAAAAATGCAGTTCAGTACCAAAGATGTATTTCAATATACATTAATGAATGTTTTGCCTGCAAAAATCTATGAAAAATAATATTTTATAGAAAAAGAATAATTATTTGTAAATTGTTTATTGAAAATAAAATGTATTGTCCGTGTATGAAAAATGACAGAGTATGTTCCCTGCAAAAGAAAACGTATTTTTTGTGAATTTTTGTAAATTATATTTTATCTATTGCCGTGAAGTTATTCATGTAAAAAATGTATTGTCCCTGTACAATCTTGTGTTCACACTCAACAACAAACAAAATCGTGAAAACACAATCATTGTTTCTGTGAAGGGTGCATTTGTGTGAAGGTGGAGGATATTCGGTGAAAGAGGAGGAGATCTGACGAAGGAGGAGAAGATCTGGCGAAGGTACAGAAGTGGAGGAAGAGATTTGACGTATGTTGGCTTCGGTTGAGAAGATCCATCGAAGGAGGAGGATTTTGACAAAGAAGGAGGGAAGTCAGCTTTAGAGGAGGAGATTCGACGACAATGAAGGAAGGAGATTGATAGCAGGTAGGAGATCCAACGATGACATTGGAGGAGGAAGGTCAACTTCAGATTAGGAGATTCAGTAACCGCAAGGGAGGAGAGAGATCGACTATGGAGGAGGAGATTCGACAACAACGATTGAAGGAGATCCGACAACTACAAAGGAGGATGGATTGGTGGAAGTATGAAAAGGTGATGCAAAGAAGAAGGATTCTTATTGAGAGAGTATAGTTGAACGAAAAGAGTTGGATAGAAATTAGTCTTTTAAAATGAATGTAAATGAATAGTAATAGAAGGTAAGAGAAAATATAAGTATCGTATAGAATTATATTATTTGGTAAATTAATATTTTTAATTTAAAAAGTGACGAAATTAAAATTATACGAATAATAATTGAAATTAAACTTTAATTACTATTACTACACACACAAAAAAAGTAATTATTTATTAAAAATAACTATAACTTCAATTATTAATAATAACTTCAATTATATGTTAAAGTTACGATAAACAAACGCAGAAACGCTACGGATCAAAATTAAAAAAGTCTAATAAAAAAAATCACTTTCCTGAACTTCCTCCTTTTCTAATCTCTCGTACGCCCTTCTCCTCCCGCACCCGCGCCCACCCCTCTCCGCCCTCTCGGGCAGCGTGTCCGCGTGCTTCCGCCCCTCTCCTTCGCCCGCGTCGGCCCCTCTCCTCCGCCCGCGTCTGCCCCTCTCCCGCCTGCGCACGCATCGACCTTCCCTCTCCGCCCGCATCCGCCCCTCTCACGTCGGCCGAACCTTGAGCTCATGTCGGCGGTAATTTTCCTGTGATTTTTTAATTTTTGATTGGAATGATAATGTTGTTATTTCCTGTGTTTTGATTATTTCCTGTTCTTTGTTGCTTTTCATGTTGTTTTGATTTTTTAAAAAATTACTGGTTTGATCTGTGAAAATTATTTTTTCATATAATACTGTTGGATTGGTATGGAAAAAGAGAGTATTAAAAATTTCTACATTGTTTGCTTCTGCATTGTTTAATAGGAGTGCTTCAACATTCTTACCTTCTAATTTTTTTTAGACTTGAAACTGGAAAAGAGAACCCTACCATGTTATGATGTATATTGTGTTATCAACTGCTTTCATTAATGTTCACAATTATGTTTTCATTAATGTTATTTTATCAACAGTTAACTTTTTTGGGAGATATGAACTGCAATTAATTGAGATATACAATTATTATCTGTCATTGTTTGTTATATTAAAATTTTTAATTTTTGTTTACACTTTTTGTCAAACAAATATCTTTTATTTTTTGATTTCTGCCTGCATTTTTTGTTTGCATTTTTGTGTGTGTATATGATATTGGTAGTGAATGTTTCCGCAGTTGGTGTCGAAGATCAAGAAGGATTTCCATCCTCGTCGAGAGTGAGAGCTAGGGGAGAGAGGCAACAGCTGTGGTGTTCTTCCTTGCATGGTTCGAGCTGTTCAGGCTGCGTCGTTCGAGAGCGTGGCAAGGCACTAAGATTTGGTGGAGGAGGAGTAGAGCAAGGAGGTGGTGATGGGAAAGAACGAGTTCCTGACGCCGAAGGCGATCGCGAACAGAATAAAGGCGAAGGGATTGCAGAAGTTGCGGTGGTACTGCCAGATGTGCCAGAAGCAATGCCGGGATGAGAATGGCTTTAAGTGTCATTGCATGAGTGAGAGCCACCAGCGCCAGATGCAGATATTCGGCCAGAATCCCACCCGCATCGTTAGTGGCTACTCAGAGGAGTTCGAGTTGTCCTTCCTCGAGCACATGCGCCGCTCCCACCGCTTCTCCCGCATTGCTGCCACTGTCGTCTACAACGAGTACATCGCTGATCGCCACCACGTCCACATGAACTCGACCCAGTGGGCCACATTGACCGAGTTTGTCAAGTACCTCGGAAGGACAGGGAAGTGCAAAGTTGAGGAGACACCTAAGGGCTGGTTCATGACCTACATTGATCGTGATTCTGAGACAATGTTCAAGGAGAGGCTTAAGAACAAGAGGCTCAAGTCCGATCTCGTCGAGGAAGAGAAGCAGGAGCGAACGATTGCCAAACAGATTGAGCGTGCGTCGATGCTCATGGAACAACGAGCAACAACTGACAAGGATGGAAGATCAGATTTGCCTCTCAATGCAGAGTTGGGATCAGAACTGGAATCTACTGCTGGAGGGAAGATTGCCTTTTCACTTGCTGTGTCTTCGTCACTCCCATCGAAGATGGTTCCTGCTGCATCTGAAAAGCCAAAGCTTGGGTTTGAAGAAGATGGGGACGGAAAGGAAAAAGAGCGAGGTGTTAAGAAAGTGAATATTGGTGGTGGCAGTGCTGGTCTTGGTGTCCTGGACGAGCTGATGAAGGAGGAGGAGAAGGCAAAGGAGAGGAGCAATAGAAAGGATTATTGGCTGTGTGAGGGCATTGTAGTGAAGATAATGAGCAAGGCATTGGCTGATAAGGGTTATTACAAGCAAAAAGGGGTGGTTGTTAAGGTGATAGACAAGTATGTTGGCGAGATCAAGATGTTGGAGAAAAAGCATGTGCTCAGGGTTGATCAGGAAGAACTTGAGACTGTTATCCCACAGATTGGAGCAATGGTCAGGATAGTGAATGGTGCATATAGGGGATCAAATGCACGTTTGTTGTCAGTCAACGTGGAGAAGTACTGTGCAAAGGTTCAAATTGAGAAGGGGATATATGATGGTAGGATGCTGCCAGCTGTGGAATATGAAGATATTTGCAAAATTCTATAGTAAGAAGGTTGTATGTATAAGTTTGTATCAAGGCAGATATTCAAAAACTCCATGTTTCTAGCGCACCCTTGCACATGGGTAAAATTTCTCACATCCCAGTCTCTCTTTTTCCTACTAAATGCTGCCTATAAGTTGAGATGCTTGGCTGTAGTTTCAATATAATTTTTCACGTTGTTAGGTTGTAGAATAAAATGCCATGCTTCCTTTATATTAATTTATGATATTTCTTGATCTTTAATTTATGGAAAATTCATATCGTGAAAGAAGTCATGTTTTTGTGCTGTGGGAATTTTGATGCTAGCATTTGTAATTTTTCTTGGGTCTTGCTTTACTAGGCCTTAAAACAATGAATTTGATGAACTTATCTTTGATTCAATGAGAATTTGGAAGCCATGGTAAATATAATAATTTGACATAATCTCATGAAAATTTTCTTCTTGTAGATTAAATATTTGAAGCTCTAAAATCCATTTGAAGGCATCTACACTATTGCGAGTTTGATGATTTATTTCATTTCCGATTGATGTTAAAAACTAAAAATGGGTGTTATATGATTGAAAATTAAAGTATTTTCTAAGTTGGTGTTTTGAAAAATTATATAAATTAAAAAATAGATATAAATATATTTGTATTTATACAACCACAAAAATTAGAAAATTAGTTGAATAAAATAAAATAAAATTTCCTCACATTTCATTATATTGAAATCATAAATGAGCATTTTAAAATATAAATAAATTATTTAAAATACATTACTTAAATAAAATAATAAAATATTCTAAATAACAAGCCAATAACAGAAAATACAATTCTGAAGTCTATAGAGCATGTCGTAGGTACCCTAACATTATTCTTTTTATTAGTTTGGCTCATTGGTTATCCATTCCCGCCTGTTATTTCACTGAAGAAAGAAAAATGGTTGTTCTTTTAATCCACTTTGCTTCCTTTCCAAAACAACAAAAAGAGTTCACGACCTAAAATGTTTATACTTAGCAATGTAGCAATGATCTTTTTTCTATTTTTTGAAGCATTGTTTCCAATATCCTACACAACTTTAGAAATAACATGGGGTGTTAAAACAACAGGGTTGACATGAATAAATAAGAAGCTAATTATTGTGGAAATGGCTGAATCCATTTGGATGACAAAAATTGGTACACATCCATATAAAATTATGTCTATTTATTGAAGTCTTAAAAATTTATGAGTTGGTTAACCGATTGAAATGGCTTGGTTGGCTAAGAGGCTTGAGTAAGATCTAACCCAAAACTTTGACTCGAGATATCACAAAGAGATCTGAGGCTTTACTGTTCTCCTCCTTTCATGTTTCAATCTCATAAAGTCTCAACAGAACCTGGGGAAGTCAAGCAGTTTTCCCTTGATGATACTCATGCATCTATTTATTTATGCTTCATGTTAAAAAAAATTTATTTGTCATCAAATAGCTTCAATGCAAGGTATAAATTATTATATCACCTTCAAAATAGGATATTGAATGGAAGATTCTCCTGGTTATTTGATTAATTTGAAGTTAAGCTTGTCAATGTGCAATTGATGATGAAGTAGGAAAATACCTTTAGACATAGTTTGTTCTACATTCAGTTTATACTTTTTCATCATTTGTATAATGTAACAGCTTGAATGATCAAAATGTTTTTCTCATCTCATTTGCAGTCAACACTGTGTTTAAAATTTCAATTTAATGTATGATATATTATTTAAGTTATTTTGATTACAAAATCAATAGCTGAAGTTTAACAAAAATTGTGTTATTTTAAATCTTGAGACCACGGGTTGATATTATCTACTTGAAATGAAATTTTTTCCATATAATTACAGTTGCCTAATTACTTAATCCATATGATCACATTTAGCTTTTCACGTATTTATAAAGAAAAATAAGAGGCTTTTCATGTACTAATAGAGAAGTTTACTAAAGATGGATCTGGAGAAACTGATGTGTTAGCATTTTATTCGAAGAATATGGTTTGTAAAAAATGTGTGAATCACGTGGCTGTGCTGTAAACAATCTTTTAGACCGGTGGAGATATGACAATAGAGTTTATTTGTCGAGTCATTTCTTCTATCATCTTGCCATCTTACTTCTAGCAACTATGTTTTTTGGGCAGAGAGAAGCATTAACTTGTGTTCCAGGCTTTACAATCTTATTTATTCTGTTGGAGAAAGCTATTTTTCCCCTGAAATTCCATCAGAAAGGACAATAGACTGTGTGTTTGGTCATTGGTGAGTGACAATCTATTTGCTGAGCTGAGGTGCTGACCTCCAGCTCTCCAAGCCACTCGATAATTGAAACATCCCCGTAGTTGACGAGCTAGGTAGGCTTTGTTGAAGTAGAATGTAGTTGAGGTAAAGTATTGAGAAATTCTGGAAAGATGCTCCTATCCTGGTGCTCCTTTTGGGCAATTTTGTGTCCCTCTAGGCTACCATTGTCAGTTCTATCTGGTCTCTCTTTCCTCTTTTTCTCCTCTTTTGGAGGGAGAGGGGAGTGGCTACAAAGAAATCTATGCCGACCCTTTCACCTCACACAGCCAGCCGTTTTCCTCTTCCCCTCCCTCTTGTCTCAGTTGTTTCATTTCAATCTTTTTCTAGATGGTTCACATTGCATTTGTGGGCATGTTTGGTTGCCCACATTTGACATGGAATGCAATGCACTTGAATTACATCCTTAAAATTAGATTGTAATATTTGAGTTTTTGTGATTACAAGTTTTGTAATTTGATTATAAGAAGTTGAATTCTTTGAAACATCGCTCAAGTAATTAAATATAAATATAAATAATAAAATTTATTCTTTAGACAATTTAATAATTAATTAATGTTTAGTTGCCAGATATTATAATTTAGTTCTGTGATGCATTTTAATTAATTTATATTAAAAGTACAGTCAACTAAATGGAGCTTATAGTTTTGTTTTTCCCTAAGCTTGCAGTCTATGGCTGGTTTGAGATGGGCATTGTATGCTGTTTTGCACAACCAACTGCAATATCTATGATTTTATTTGATAAAATTAATAAGAAAAATATTTTTTATTTCTTTTTCTAACTGTTACAATGAAAATTATTGTTCTTATGATACCCATATGTTAAAGTATATACTTTGTATAATAATTTTTTTTGCAAATCTCATTTTCAAATGAAGCTGACGTGAAGACGTGAATTCTGGAAGAGGTAAAGGTGCGGGCCATTAACCACTCATCAGCGACAAAGAAGGATCTTTGGGGGTGCTCTCTTCCCAAGCCATGCATCCATGCCTAAATACGGAGATCTAAAGTTTTCACTTATCTTGAATATGACACTGATTCAGCTACCATGGGCGAAAGAAATTATTTTACGTTGATTATAGACTCTATGATATGGTGTGCTAGAGAGCGTCTTTTATTACTAATGTGTGTGCTATTAAGCTCTCTTGTCATGTACTTTGTGATTGCACCCTTCTTTAAAAGAAAAAAAAAAGTAGAATACTGATGAAATTTGCTGTTTTCCCGTTTCTTTTAGTTGGTGTTGCTGCTGCATCTACTTCGTAAGTTACAATGCAGCATCAAGGTCGAGATCCTCTCGTCCATCAGCCGAAGGAGCAAGCAAGCTTGCTTTATAAAGGATAAGTTCGATATTCCGTGGGTGAAAAATAATAAGTTAAAATTTATATTATTTTTTATTATTTTTAAAATGCAACCTTTCATACATTTCATAGGGATAACAACTGAAATGAAGATTATTTTCGCTTCCGAAAAACGAGAATTATTGACATGTTCATTTATAAGATTGTCGTTCTAAGTTGAAATTTGATTCTTTGCTGCAAGAAATTAATTTTATTCCATGATTCATACATGGAATGAGAATATAAGATTCGTACTTAGGTTTTATTTAAGAATAAGATTTATGTGGATTTTTATTGTACGTATTTTAATAAATAGTATAATAAAAATATAATTTTTTATTATAATGGTTAAAAAAAAGATTTTTGAGAATTGTATCGATTTAAAAAAAATGTAAATTTTAGGTTTACTTGATTTATTGAAATGAATGAAATTTACATTTTAAAACCTTATCGAAAAGGAAATGCATGCATATCTGGATAGCTAGTTTTTCTTACAAACGGCATCACTTAAAACATCTTAAAAAAGGAATCAAATAAAGTTTAGATGAAGAAAAGGACCACAATTATAAAAAATAAAAAAACTATGCGCACGCTACGATCGGACTGGAACGGAAACGACGCGGACGGATCCGAATATGTCGCTGGACGGCGAGACCAAGAAAAAAGAGACGAGGACATGAAGCAAGGAGGGAGAGGTGGTGGAGGCAGGAGGCGTCGCCTGCTAGACAAGGCCTGGCCTTTGTTCCGTCTTACCACCCGGCGGCGCTCCGACGACCGACCGGCAAACTGGGCACGTAGGATCTTCATGGAACCATGTGTTGACGCAGTCCGCGTGGAAAATGTGACGGCAGTCGGGAAGCAGCCTCCCCCTCTCCCCCTCCTTGATCTCCCCCAGGCACACGGAGCACTCCGGCCGCTCGGCCTTGCCGTCGTCGCACGAGTACACGACCATGGGGATGGAGTCCACGGCGTGCGTGTCAAGCCTGCGCCCCGGGGTGGCCCTACGGGTGGGCTTGCAAGACCCATTGAGTTCCTCGTCATCACGGGCCAACGTGTAGGCGTATATCAAGCCCAGAACTGTGACTATAATCACGAATGCCACTTCGATGATACTGTACTCCTCGCAGTCCATGGGATTAGGAGGCGGGGAGGGCGGCGGGACGCCGATGTTGTCCATGATTGAATCGACGACGGCTGTGTGTGGGGAGCTGAGAGTATAGACCGGCGCCGTAAGCTGCAAGCTTCGAACCAACTACTTGCGAACCATTCGTTCCTCTGCATTTTTTCCTGTTATAACCACTAGAAAATTTTCCGTACATGTTAGTTTCCTCTTCTTTTTTCAAAAAAAATGATATTTGATTTAACGTAAAATGTTACCAACCGCAACAACCTTCCTGCAATGACGCGTATTGATCGCATCCCATCTTATCATTTGAAATTCAAATCCACCGACCATCTCGCCATCGACGGTCCGCAGCGGCGACTTGTCTCCGTACCGTTCGATTTTTTTTTGATTTTCTTTTCTCCGGGCCGTCGAGTCAAGGTGCTGTTTTCACGGACGGCCCACATCTGCGGATCGCACATCTCAAAAATGCCGCCAATCCGTGGAAAATAAAATGAAAAATTAGTTCAGAATAAGGAGTACAAGAAATGCACAGAAAATATGTGTAATTTTTCTTTTTTTAATATATATATATATATATATATCTAAAGAGAAAAATTGAATCCTCACAACGACATAAAATTACAAGTATATCTTCTTTAAAAAATTTCAAAAAATCAGTCGATACAATGCCGAGTTGTTTGTTTGCACGGTGAATTAAAGTGAGGTAATATTTATGATTTTATAGAAATTATATAATTTACGAATAATAAATAATAATAGTATTTTTTTTAATAGTTACGATGAATAATGAATATAATATATAATAAAATAATAAATGGTAAAAATTATTTGGTACTAGAATAATAAATAAAATATGTAATTTATGTAATAATTATTTGATAAATGATATTATAAAAGTGATGTATAATAAAAGATAGAAGTAAATATGAAAAACACGTACACAAACATGGCCTTAACATCGTACTCAGAAAAAAAAACTGTGATAGTGAGGTGAAGTTTATATTTTTAAAAAAATTATACGATTTATAATGTATGTATTTTGATATAATTTTTTAATATAAAATAATATAATTATTTAATAAATATTATTATATATCACTGTAATATATGGTAAAAAATAGACGTTTAGACGAAAAAGACCTTTGGATGGGGAAGACGAAGGTCGGATTTGTGAGGGGTGACATACACGCAAGAGGAAAAGAAAGAAAAAAGAAAATGAAGAAAAGAATTAAAAAGAAAATTCGGGAAAAAGGGAAAATAATAAATAAAAATAAAAATACATTGAACTAAAATGAAAAATATCGGTAATTTTAAAAGTTACGTTTGCTTGTGAATGATACTTCTCTTTTATATTCTCACAACTTTTATTTCTAGTTTTTCAATTAATTCATGTGAGATTCTTGAAAAAATATTAATTACATTCTAAAAATAAAAATTTATAATTTACTCTAAAATCTTCATTTACGGCCGTTTTTTTTTCTAATCAAATTTAAGAGGGTTTGTATTCTCTGAAAATCAGCGAAAAAGAAAATTTGAAAAAAATTTATCGTTGAAATATTAAAAATTTAAAATATTTTTAAAATTAAATAAAAAACTTTTTATATTTTCCTAAAGTACCTAAATAGTTCTATAAAATTATCTATTTTCAGATTTTTAAAATTTTAACAGTAAAAAAGTTTCTAATTTTTCTTTTTTATTGATTACCGAGAAGCACAAACCCCCCATGTTGTGTTGGCCTTATTTTTGTGGTGTGATTATGACTAACTTGTAGAATTTAATTATCACATTGGACATGTTTTGGGTGGATTTCTGCAGCACCTATGATCTTGTTTGTTTGTTTATACATTATATCTTATATATTTTAGTTTTTTACTGTATATTATAACGGTATCATTTATTAAATAATTTTTACGTTATTTATTATTTATTAAATATGGTAACTTTAAAAAAAATTATCATCATATTAATATAATAAATATTATTTATTTTTTATCACAACATTCAAAAATACACTATTATCTTTTTTTTAACGTAAATAACGAAAGTACTCGACGACCGTAAAATTCACCCACCTCACCGCACCACCCAAACAAAACCCCAATGTTTTACTCATGTTTGGTTGGCAGCACTTTGGTAGAAGTTTTTGGTGGCAGGTCTTGATGAGTTTTTTAGTCCAAATTTCGTGGGATTTACTTGTGAGCGATTGGCGGCAGTTGAGTGTATATTTTAAGTTTTTAAGAGTTAAACATACGTTGTAATTATGTACATAAATATTTTTAATATTTTATATTAAAATGCAATATCAAAAATTTATATCATAAATCGTATAATTTATTTTAAAAAATAAATTAGAAAAGTTGAAGTGCATTTGGTGATAGCTTTTCTCAACTTTCGAGGGTGAAAAAAGATAAAGTTGGAGTTTATTTTGTAAACGAAGTTAGAATTGTATAATAATGGTATAGTAATTTATATGATAAAAATTTATATAGTAATAATGACATTAGAAATGATTTTAAAAGTTAAAAAAACCTAGATTGTGCATGTATATTTTCGTTTTTATGGATACATTTAAAAAGAGTTTTAGTTAATTTTAAAAGTTAAATGAAATTAAAATTAAAAGTAGTGAAATAAATAAATTTAAATTGTACGGTGATTATTATAGTAAAATTTAAATAATAATACGTAAAAATTTAAATAAAGTTTTTTTTTAAAATCCAAACGTAACCTATATGCTGCAGGGGCGAACGTTGCATATGTGTACAGATCTGATCCAAATAATTTATTGAATCCTTGTGAAGCAAGTGACAATTTTTATCTTCTTGTATATTTCGTCTGATCTTTCGATAAAACTTACCGCCCGTACTTGCTGGTTGTGAAAGGTGAAGGTTTTTTTAAAAAAATTAATTGGGTTGCTTATCTTTCTTCATAAAAAATAATAAAGTAAAAATAGTGGCACCCCCGTGCGTTGGCGGAGAGCCTGGAGCAGTCGACCGGAGGGACGCTGGGGGAGGAAGGTGACCGCGCGCGGTTGCACGCGGTGGGCGCCGGAGGCGGCACCTGGGTTTCCACCGGCCGTGAGTTGGGGCGTCGAGCTAGCCCTGCACGAGGTGAGAAACTTGTGGATGTATTTTGGGGGTGTTGGGTGGGTTGTGTGGATGCTCAACTTCTGCCCTTTTTATGATGTTTTTCCAGGAGAAAAGTCCTCCAGATCTAGCGTTGCGAGAACTTCCAGCGATCTCGATCAGTGGAAGTCGGCTTTTCATTGGGTCGGCTAGGGATTTCAGTGGCTTGCAGGTAAGGGCCGAACTTGCCCTTGTGAGAGGCTGTGGTGGGAGGGAAGAAATCCGGGTGTGAGACCATGTGATTAATCTTCTCTCCCTTGCATTCTTGCAGGGTTGAGTGGGCTGTTACTGTAAACCGACCAGGGAGAGTCGATCCACCGAAGCTCGGAAGCAACAAGCTGGTGAGTGGATTCTTCCCGTGGATAAGCATGAAGATGTCAAGATCTTGGACCAAGTATTTATTTTCTTGCGTGGCTCTACAACATGATTGCGTATGGGTAGAGTATACTCGTGCGTGGGAGCACACGGAGTTGACATTTGGGTATCGTTGATTAATGGATAACTTATTGCTGAGATTAGTCAATCCGAAGACCGTTGATGAACAGAACCCCTGTGGAATAGTTCTTTGTATTTTAAATTAAATTTTGTTATCTACGTTTATTGATACGAGACTATTTTAATATTCAATATTTTTTATTTGTAGCTTATTTTTTAATTTTTAATATTTATAAGTGTATCTCCGTAAATTAACTTAAATTAAATTTTATTTATTATATTTATTAACATAGACTATTCTAACAATAATCAACCTTTACTGTCATCGTTGCATGACAGAAGTGGCTACAAAAGGATGGATTCAGCCGTAGGCCTTTATGGCAACAGCAGCGGGATGGCTAACTTGGTGTTGAGCTCATAAATTTACCATGCCTTTCCTTAATGATGTGATAATATATATGATTTTCTAGGAATTTACTGATTATAAACTGCACATTTTCGTCATTGTTGTTCTAAGATATCTTTAAGTTTTCTTTTAAATTCTTATCATGCATGACTGTAATTAGAGATCCTTTCTGACTTGGGTTATTGTCCAGGGGTGCGTGTGGTGCATCCTCTAGCTTCATCCAGTGGCAAGCAATAACGAGATAATTGTGCCTCTTCTGGTTTTATTTATTTCTTGCCTACTTTCTTGCTCCTAAATAAATGTTGTGGTGAGATAGGATCCTTAAACTTGTTATCTTTCTTTACTGCTGAACCTTACCGAATAATAGCCGTTTGAGACTTCTTTGGGCTAATCTTACTGTGTTGCTGCTGGAAGGACTTCACTTTTTGAGCTTCATCTCCAGTTGGCTATTTGTTTAAATTTT
>JAMKPZ010002096.1:0-40157 GCA_024699675.1 Amphibolis antarctica
CCATATTTTAGGTTTCATAATAGTTTATAGATCATCAGGATGTTATAAACAATTTCTTTTCCCAATGTAATATACCACTTGTACCCAAGGTTCCAATATGATAGCATGACTCAAGATGATTATAAATGAGATTGAGAATAATATTAAGACTCACATACAGGCATTGCATAAAATAAAAAAAAATCAAGGATCAGGTGCAATTAAACTTGTGTATGTGAATTAAGAAATACCTTTTGTATTGTGAATTTTGTTAGACTCAACCTTGTGAATTAAGAAATACCTTGTGTATTTTATCACAAGAAATATAACAAAATTTCTTGATTGTTTGTGAATTAAACTTGTGTATGTTCACAAGTAGTGATTTTATAGTCAAAATCAATAAAACCTTAGGACATAATTTTAGAGTAGAGATATTTGAACACCCAGAAACTTCTTAGGTATCACATTTGACCATGCAAGGGAAGGACAACATTGTCTTACAAAGAATATACAATAGAACTACTTCAACTTGTGGAGAGAACAACTAACACATCAACTTATGTTTTAATGATACCTTACCTAACAATGAGACGATTATAACACTTTAAAGGCACTCAACAATGAATTATCTTTTATAAGGTTAGTCCATTATAAATTATTTTCCTATAAGTATTGATTATTTTTAGATTTATTATACATGCATATATTAATATTGATTGTATGTAACATTTTAATTATGATTATTACTTATAAATCAATCTAAGTGGTTTAATATATATATATATTATATCTTGTTTCATCTTATTTTGGGCAAGTCAAAATTCAATGCTTTTTAACCATTTTCCATGATTTTGCCAAGATTCCACCTTCAAATCATTGATATAATACCACATTGAGCCTTGCTTATGTTTACTTTAGCATTCGAAATTAGAACCTAATTAAAGTGCAAAACATTTGATCCATCCAGAGCTTCAACCCCAGAAATGGCAGCATATCTATGAGACTGATGCTATATGTCACTATTTATAACAAAACTGTAGTATAGCTACAATGAATTGCATGTTCTTGAAATCAGAATTCTTTCTAAAGGTTTATGAAAACGTTTTATGTCTAGGGAAAAAGGTTTAAGAAAAAACAAATGAAAATGAACGTATGATACCTGCAAAGCCAGTCCATATCCATCATTGGGCTCTTGCTCAAAGTATAGAAGCTATAGAACACATAACATCATAACGAGCTATTAGTAAAACTGGAAAATCTCGCTCGTAATAAGAGAACAGTACATTATATGAGGGGGCATAGTAGTCTGCAAGGAATTTATAATGATATACCTTGAATTTACTTTGTGCAGAAGAAGTAACTCTAACTACCATTCCTGCCTGGGCTTGTTGTTCATCAATTGTTACACAAAAGAAATGGGCATTCTGCTTATCAACCTGCGTTGAAAAAGCTTGAGAATTACAAAATGTTTTTGTTGGGCTATGAAATAGTAATCAATGCATACCCTTCCAGTTGCTGATGTTCCAAGAGGTAGAGGTTTGACTGTGACGGTACCATTTAAAGCTTCTTCAATAACATTGGCAGAAATTGAAGTCTTGATGGGAACGCCAAGTTTGCTATTAATATCAAACAACAGTAGGTCAAAAGAAACTTATCTTCAAAAAAATGTTTTAAGTCAATGATTTATTACCTGAACAATGCTGCAAACATAGTGTTCACAGTTCCAAGATTAGACAAGTCAATCTCTATATCCATTCCCTCATTCTCTAAGGCCTGCATGCATCCAGAGCTCAAATAAAACATGGTGGAAATACAGACAGGTTGATCAAATTAAGTTTTAAAATGGCATGATTATTAATTAACCAACATATAATTAAATTATAATTTTGATGAGAAAAACTAGAAGAATAAAATATGCCACGAGAAAATATTCTAGTAGGCACCTATGGGGACTTTTTTGTTTTACATATATAGCTATTCCTTTTTCCGGAGCACATGCCTTTAGGCAGGTAAATGATCTATTCTTGTAGACATTTATTAAAATTATCGAATGAAAAATTAAAGGTTACTCCAAGTTGCCCTCTGAGTTGCTATTCTCTACCCATTGTCGCCTACCACCAACTCACTAAGTGTGACAATAAATATCTCAATAAATCTCATTATACATGTATGAAAAAAAAAATTAAAACCTAATTAAATCTCTGGTAAGTTGCCATTGTCTGCCCAGTCACCTACCACCAAATCACTAAGTATGTCCATAAATATCCCAATAAATCTCAATATACGTGTATGTAATACAAAACTAAAACCCAATCAAATCTCTCGTATCATTGTCTAACTTAAGTATTAGAGAGCCTTTAGTGGGCCACACACCATGGAAATCAAGTCATTTCTTCTTTCGAAGAGTTAGAGTAATCCCTCTATAGGGTCAAAGCCAAACTAATTGAGTCAAACTATGAGACAAGAAGACCCAACCTACCTAACCAGAGGAAGATCATCATCGCAGCTTCTCTCTTCACATTTTCTGCTTCCTCCTACCATTTCCGTCCCATTACCAATGCAGTTATCTTCTTAGTGTATCATACAATCATGGGGCCCTGTAGTGTACTACATAACTCTCCTTATAGGTGCTTACAAAAAATAATCTTATAAAGGAAATTTTCCCTTTCTTTTTCCTTAGCTGTAATATTATTTTTTGGAAAAAGGCATTCCATTCCCAGATAATACAATTATAAATTATGTAACAAGGTGTGTGCCTGAGTCACATGCATCAAGTTTGAATATAACAAAAAGAGAGATAATATTCATAACAATGAATGGCAACCAAACAACCAACCTCAAATCCTGCTATGTCATATTGCCTTCTTTTCTCTGGGTCTGATAAAATGCTATATGAATATGCAACTTCTTTGAAAAGTTCTGAAGCATTAGGATTGCTGGCATTTTTGTCTGGATGGTACCTGCTTATTTGAAAATGCAATACCAAGATTACCATCCATAAAATCCTTTGAACTGACACAGTCAAAAAATATGCATGGCTTGTAAAGCTATGTGAATTGACCATCAACCATGTCAAGAATAGCATTTGGAATTTTTTTAGGAAAGTCAATAACAAATTTGGAACCTTGACGGCCATGGCAGACAAATCTTTGGAAATCTAATAATCACTTGATCAACAATATCTAGAACATGGTAGGAACATCATTAAAAAACAAAACAATGCTAAACCCTTCAGGCTCCAGCTTATAAGAACAGTAAAAAGAATGTCACCATTATCAACCGGAAGATAAATCAGTGCATGCTAACCCCTAAGTCTAGCTTATTATCACACCCTCAGTTTATCAACGTGCCAAAGTAAAAAGGGTTTATGGTAACATAAGCAAATCTGAAGTCAATGATTTCAAGTAGTAAATATAATGAATCCTTGATAAGATTGCCACATAAACGGTGGGAAAAACACCTAAGAAATCCATTGCGACGATCAAAAAACCGTATATTGTTTTGATTTGTGATGAACAACAAAATGACTTCAATCACAAACTAATGCAGATGAATTCCACGATCATAATATAATTCCTATAGGAGGCACGAAAGTCAAAATTCGGAAAAATTGAGGAGGGCCTTGTTGAGAGCAAGCTTTCCATAGACAGGCCTGATCTTCTGATCGGATGAAACCCTTGAAAGGATACCGCTAACAACCCATTGTAACCGATTGAAAAAAACAATACTGCTTCAATTACTGATAAACTGACGACTTCAATAACAAAACAAATACAAAAGGATTCCACTGTCATAATAGAATTCCTATAAGAGATAAACGATTCGAAATTCAGAAAAAACGAGGGGCCTTACTTGAGAGCAAGCTTTCGATAGGCAGACTTGATCTCCTGATCGGACGCATCCTTCGAAATGCTCAGCACCTCGTACGGATCCCGTCGGACGGCAGGCATAGAAGGACCTTCCATCTTCCCCGACCCCATTCCACAATCCCTCCTATCGCCCCAATCAACTGTGCTTCACCAACATGACCTAGACCATTGGAACGAAAAAGCTCTTCAGATGCACCGATTCCAACACATCTAACTTTTTCCCGTGTGAAAAAGGAAGCAGCTCGGGGGTAGGGCGAAGACCTGAAAGGACGCGAAGGATGAGCAAGGCGGGAGGTGACGGACCTCGGAAGGCGAGGCAAAGCTTCAAAAATCACCTTCCATCTGCTTTGGCGGTGATTAGACGGTGAATTTCCCGGAGACGAGATGGTGCTAATTTTGGGATTTCCGGTTATCGAAAGCGCCACTGTTGGAAGATGATTACGTGAAAAGAATCGAAACAAAAAACCTAATTACATGGAAAAATAATTAAGTTAACAAAAGTAAACGTAAATGTCACGTAACAAAATAAACTAAACCGTCGGTGATGATATTTTTTACGTAAATTTCACATATGCTTACGTAACTCCGGACGTAAATCAAACCTTTTAATTTATTCTTACTACCTACACTTAACACCAACATTAAAAATGATTTCATTGTATTTCACGATGGATTGCAATACCTATCTAGAAAAAATAAAATTACTTTTCATAACAACGTACTCTATTATTTGTTGAGATTTAAATTTAAAATCTCTTTTTCTTGCGACGTAACAGAAAATGAACTACGTCATCTAATTCAAAATAAATAAAATTATTACCATATGATCTTAGATTTCTCTTTTAGCTTAACGATAAATGTTCATGAGACCGCAAAAAAGACGGATTTTAAAACTTCTCCGAATCGAACTCCCGCAGAAAAAAAAAAACTTGCATTAAAACTACACAAGTTGTTTTTAGAAAAATGAAAATAAAAATCTGGTTACAAAATGACAGAAATGTAGGTGATATTCGACGGATTTTAGTTTTTTCGTAAATTTTCAATGTATTGTTATTTTATAAATTTTTATATATAAATTTTTACCTTATAATTTATTACGTAACTTTAACCTTATTTATAAAATTGTTTTTAACTTTAATTTTTTATAGTTATTAAAATTAAAATATTTTATTATTAAATACACTTTTAATGATCTAGTTAAAATTCCTTACAGCAACTTCATTCGCAAGAACTTCAAAGAAACAAATTTCGAGAATTATTTTAAAAAAGAGTGCTAAGATTCAAGGAAGGAGATCTAAATAATGCACTCTCCCACCAAATTGCCTCTTCCGAAGAAACACCATCACCTCTCTTCCAGTTAACGGAGAAATATTTCACTCTCTCGAGTGAACAAACGATTCTTTGAAAGAATATTTTAAACGCATGTTCCATAAAAAAAGATCATTCTAATCGTCTTCTCAAGGGACCTTGAAGAGTTTTAAGATAATTAATATACAGTATGTGGACGATATGGTCCTCATTCCAAATTATAGAATTCTAGTTAACTAAAAAAGAATTTTATGCATATTTGAATCGTTAAGCTACAATTATTAATTTTTAAATAAATATAAAAATGAATACAACTTATATTAGGTAAAACTTTATTACGTGGTAGATTATATCATCAGATAATTAAATAGCTAACAAAATGTAATTATTTTTTATAAACGTTAAATTTTTTTCCTATCATTAAAAAAGAACCGGATTAATTTGAAAATAGAAAATAAATAGTGGAATTCGATCTGATTAGTCAAATTCAAAGATTTATTTTTATTAACTTTAATAATTATGAAAAATAGAGTTAAAAGTAGGAACATAAATGATATTAACTTTATATAGTAAATTATGTATGAAAATTTATATAATAAAGATAACGTATAAAGATTTTAAATGAAGTTGAAAATTTCAAAGTTAGAAAAAAAATACAACCGTTATTTGGAAAAATTCTAGCGAGTAGCAAATTCCACGCTCCTAAGGAATCGATTCACGAGGATCGTCGTCCGCCCACCCACATACAGCCGCACCACCACCATCATTGCCCACGTTCATCGTCTCCCGACCAAACCCTAGCAATTCTCGTACCGGCGCGAATCCTCATCCTTGTTGAGATGCCCGACGCCGTCGGGCATCTAATGTCGAGAGGGACGGGGACCGACGGGTACGCCCAGGCCAACAGGTTCTTGCCAAGATAGGCGAGGGATGCGTCGCGACCTGAGGAGAAAGCGAATCGAGGAGTGGATAGCGTCGTGTGAGTTGTTCACGTAGGGAACCTTGGGGAATGCAAAGTTGGCTGCCACGGAAGAGAAACCCATCCTACAAAAGATAATTTTGAATAGGTCTTTGACGCTATCAAGGCTCGTAACTTCAAGGCGCAAGACGGAGAGAAGAGTAGCATGCCTGCTTAAAGTATCTGCAACCTTCTTACCGTGTCTCGCCTTGTGTTTGATTGTAAACACAAAGCGTTAAAGGTACGTTATCCAGGGAGCGTGCATTCGATTGAGATGAGATGATTGATTGATGAGCTTGATAGCTTGATGATCAGTGTGTAAGACAAACTCCTTTCAAATGAGGTAATGCTCCCAATGTTTAAGAGCACGTACAACGGCATGCAACTCGATTTCGTACGTCGTCCACTTCTATCTGAATTCAGCTAATTTCTCGCTGAAATAGGCAACGGGGTGGTGCTCTTGAAACAGCAGAACACCAATACCGGTAATGGATGCATCGCAGTCCAACTCAAAGATCTTATAGAAGTTCGACAGGGCCAACACTATGGCAAAACTGAGTTTGCCTTTGATGATATGGAAGCTTTGTTCCACCGCATTACTCCACTGAAGCTTGGTATGCTTGAGGCAATCTGTGATCAGAGTCATAATGATACTAAAGTGTCGAATAAATCATCAGTAGAAGGTTGCTAGCTCGTGAAAGCTTCGAACTTCACTAACAGTTGTCGAGCGTGGCCAATCACAAAGTGCATGTACCTTGCTTGCGTCAACTTGAAAACCTTCGGGGCTAATTACGTAGCCAAAAAAAGTAACCGCTGGGTATAAAGTGGCACTTGTTGATGTTCAACACTAGCTGGTGATGACGAAGAGTAGACAAAACTTCACGTAAATGATGCAAGTAATCCTCTTCCGATCCGCTATAGATGATGATGTCATCGAAGTAAACGACTACACAACGCTTGGTGAACGGCTTGAGAACATGCGTCATCAAGCGCATGAAAGTGCTAGGGGCGTTTGATAAGCCAATGGGCATGAAAAGCCACTCGTACAAGCCCTCCTTGGTTTTGAAAGCCGTCTTCCACTCGTCACCCTCCCGAATCCAAATCTGATGGTAGGCGCTCTTCAAGTCGAGCTTGGAAAATATTTTAGCACCTGCCAACATGTCAAGCATGTCATCTAGCCGAGGGATCGGGAAGCGGTATTTTACCGTGATATTGTTGATGGCAGGACTGTTGATACACATCCTCCATTTGTCGTTCTTCTTCGGCACTACCAAGGTGGGAACAGCACACGCAAGTCCATGTTGGATTAAGTCTTCAACTTGTTGCTGTAATGTTTCGGCCTCTCGGGAACTCATCCAGTAATGAGGGAGGTTGGACAGCTGAGATCCGGGGACGAGGTCAATTTGGTGTTGGATATCTCTCATGGGAGGTAGCCCACTTGGTGTGTCTGGATAGACAAACAGAGCGAACTCCTGTATGATGGATTTGATTTAAGCAGGAACGTCGACTTGGGTGACCGCCTCCCCATTTGAGATCACCAATGCATAAGCCATCGAAGCCTCATGGAGCTCCTACGTGAATGAGGAGTGGTCCACTATCAGAAAGTTGTTCTTCACCGTATCGTTGGCTAACGGTGTGTCTGTTGCAAGTGGCATGAGGTGATTTGTTGCCCATTAACGCGAACCACATAAGAGTTGTCCCAGCCATGGTGGGTAGCATTAGTGTCAAACTACCACGGGCGTCCAAGTTTGAGGTGGCAAGCATCCATATCCACAACGTCGCAGACGACCACGTCTGAATAATGGCGGCCCAATGATAACGACACCCGACAAAGTTTAGAAATGGTGACGACGTCCCCCTTTCGGATCCATCCGATTTGGTACGGATGTGGGTGTTCCTCCATGGTCAACCCGAGTTTCTCCACCATGCGATGCGACACGATGTTATCGATACTTCCTCCATCAATGGAACTCTTGCGCACAGTCGGCGATAGATCGGCCACCTTGCCGACACTGCTGGCACTAGCAAAAAGCACCCGTTCATAATCAGTCGGCAGGAATCGGGCTCACAGCAACGATTTCATCTTGTCCCTCGTGAGGACGGGTTGCTTTTGTTGTTGTGCATGATTCATTAAGGTCTGGTCCCACCAAGTGGAAGCTCCTCCCTTGAGGCGGTAGGCCAAGTTTCACCTTGTGTTGCTTCGAAATTTCCATATAATTAAAGAATCGTTCAACTTCGGCCAACCAGCACGTCTAGAAATTCTTCGATGAGAAGCTGACCGTTGAAAGTGGGAAGGTCCATGCGCAGTCGGAATACCCCAATGTCCTCCATGTCATTTTGCCACCCTCAATGACGGCGTCGTGGCATGGGATTTTCATCACTCAAGGAATCACCACAAGGAGGAACATGTCGTCGCTGACGGCCAGGTCCCTGTTGTTGTTCCTGGGCGCCATCTCTCAGTCGTGTCACCATGAGTATCAGTTGTTCAATGGAGTTGCGTAGAGCATTGAACTCCTCTCAGGTGACTTCTCCAGCCACGTTGCACAAGGAAACAACCAACCTCCGATACCACTTGACGTAGGACGATGACGGAGAGGGCACCTTGAGGACGGCGAATGTCGGAATCCACCTAGCTCCCGTCCAACGAGTGACCTGTAATTTGGAATACACCGAATGAGATCACGAAATCCATTGTGTAGACAAGTCACAAAAGGATTGCAAAGAGAAGTTTTGAAATTTACTAGCAAAAAGGAAGTGTGCCCTTTCTGTACGCCGAGGCTGGAATTAAAAGGGGAAGAAGTTGCCTCGACATTCCCGTCATTAATGGGATTTAATGGGCGCCTAGCTCGGGACGCCTCTTCGTTCTAGATTATTCACGCATTAGCTCCACTGACGTCTTTCCATTTTCATCTGTGTGATTACTGCACAGAACTTCCTCGAGTGACGAGCTGACGCCTAAGGAATCGGTTCACGAGGATCGTCGTCCATCCACCCACATCCAGCCGCACCAACCACCATCATTGCCCGTGTTCATCGTCTCCCAACCAAACCCTAGCAATTCCCGTACCAGCGTGAATCCCCATCCCCGTTGGGATGCGCTTCGACGTCGAGCATCCAACGCCGAGAGGGACGGGGACCGGCAGGTACACTTAGGCCAACAGGTTTCGACCGAAATAGGCGAGGGATGCGTCGCGACCCGGGGAGAAAGCGAATCGAGGAGTGGATAGCGTCTAGGGGTATAGGCGGAGGAGGAGTTCATGGTTGAGCATGATGGCCGGAAGCGCGAGGATTACCTCAAGTTGTTGGAGTTGGAGCAGGCACCGATTGGAGTGGGGTGTGGGGAGGAGGAGGTTCGTGGGAAGGTTGAGGAGGCGAGAGAGGAGTTACAGGGAAGTTGATGATCTGATCGTACTACCGCGATGGCTTGTCTTTGTCAGCGGTTGGATTCTGGGCCCTTTTCTTTATGGTAGAGGATGCCGACGGAGGTTGATGGATGGAAAATTTCAACTTTTCAACGCTTTCCACCCTACCGCCGGTAGTTTCTTTTATCTTCGGTCTTCGGTAGATAACTGAGAAATTGGATCGATGGGGCCCAAAGAAAAAGTAGTTTGCGTGGTCCAAATTGATAATGCCATCAGGTGATCTAAGAATCCGCACTGTGAAATTTTGATTCCAGGCTGTGCAAGATCGGATTCCACCTATGATAATAGTCTACCCATTCGGATTTTACATCTCTTGATTATTCTATCGCTTTGTGTCATATTAATATTAAAATTTTGGGTTTTATATTAATGATATACAATTATAACTAAAAATTTAAGGTCACTTTTGTTTTGCATTAGTTATTCACAGAAAAAGTGTCGTGATAGGTGAAGATACACATAGTAAATTAAAATTTATGCTAGTTATCTTTAATCTCTCACACAACTTTTTTTCCAGTTTGAAAATTTAAAATTCAATTATTATCGCTTATCTAATTGGTTTATTTCTTTTCTTGTATTTACAGTAAATCTAAAATATATTTGGTAGAAGTTTTTTTAACTTTATAAGTAAGAAAAAATAGTTTTTTCAACTTTTTTATCAAACAATTGTTGTTGTTCGATTTCATCGATCATTTTTTATATTAATATTTTTTTAATTTAAATAAGTGATGTAAATATTAAAATTTTTGTTAAAAAATTAAAGTAATTAAATATTATAATTAAAAAATATAAAAAAATTATTTTAAATTTTTTTTATTCGTTATCATTACGTTAATTACGAACTTTATAATCAAATGAAATCTTTTTATTTTTTTCTTTACTCTTACCTTTTAGTTTCGTAATAATATAAACATTTTCTAACATACTTCTTATATTATTAAAATTATTATTTTTTATTTTATAATTATTTTTTAAAAATTATTTTATCTACTCTCAAAAATTAAAAATAAAGAAAAAAAACGATACGCGATTTTTCGACGCTGTAATTAAAAGCCCAACAAAACCTAGTCATTGTCAGACCATCCGTACACAATCAGGCGGGATGGGCAGAAACCGGAGGACGAGTGGGCTTGCTAGTGGGTCAACAATGACGCACAACGTGCGTGCGCAATAGGGCGGAGAACTGGAAAGCACCTAAACGCCGGAGGAAGTAGAGAAAACCACGGAACCCGTGAAATCGATGTCCGGAACGCGCCGCTTCCCGGCCAATCCAACGGCCGACGCTCCTCCTCACCCCCACCCTACCCAAACCCTTGTACTTGTAGTTACCGCCTTCGTATATAAATAAATGCCAGGGAGAGAGACGAGGAAGATAGAGAAAGAAAAGGCCTTCTCCATCAGCTTCGCATCTTCACCACCGCTTTTCCTTCTCTCCGTCTGGGGTAATTGGACGGTGATGATAGAGCTGGAGGTGACGGAGAACCAACGGCCGTTGCCTCCCTCGAACTTCACCATCCCCTTCGCCTCCCCAACCCTCAAGTGGGCTCGCCGGCGACGCATCCGCTGCTCCAACTCCGCCCCTCCGGCTTCATCTGACCGGGACCACTCGACCCGTCCCTCACCCTACGAGTGGCGCAAGTCACCGGTCCGGTTGCGGAAGCTGAGGGAGGAGGTGGAGGCGGAGGATGTGAAGGGGAAGGGAGTGGCCGTGGCGGGGATGGCAGTGGATGGGGAGGGGGAGGCGAAGAGGGAGGAGCAGAAGGTGGAGCTTTGCAATGGGGAAGGGAGATTTTTGAGGTCAAGGGTGGCTGCAGCGGGGGGGAACACGAAGGGTGGGGGGAGGACGAAGAAGAAAAATATGGAGCTGTGGGTTTCCTTGTCGAGGGACGAGATCGAGGAGGATTTCTATTCTTTTACTGGAATGAAGCTTCCGAGGCGGCCGAAGAAACGACCCAGGACCGTTCCAGCCAATCTTGTTGATGTGAGTCGAAGCAGTCCATCTTTTCTCCCGTATTTTTTTGTTTTTGTTGTTGTTGGTTGGTTGGTTCTGACATGCTTCTTTGCGATTGTGGTGCTGCGCGCAGAGGATTTTTCCTGGTTCATGGTTGCCTAATGTGATCAATTCCGATATGTACAAGGTTCACGAGCCCACCGAAACCAAAAAGGTCGGTCGGTCGGCCTGCCGGTCTTATTCTTGTTGTTCTATCGATCCTTCAATTTTGCTCCTGCCAATGACTTTGTGGTCTTTTTTGCTGATGCAGAGATGAGATGGTGGGGTGGAAGGGATTTGAGATTGTCATGCACGGTCTTCTCGTTTTTCTCCTGCATAGACTAACCAGGGTGACCGCAAGTATATAGAGGTATGGAACGAAGATGTGCAACAAAAAATAGCAGAAATTTCCTTTCGATTGAACATGCCGTTTAGCATTAATAGAAATCCAGAGTTTGTTCTTGTGTTGTGATGCTTGCACATGTAGAGCTGAAATGCTATCCGCTTCGGATTAGCCATGCTCATTCATTTACTTGCTAGAATTGTTTTTCTAAATTAAATGTTTCCACGTATATCTTAACGTAATTTCCCACAACTTACCATCTTATCGAGATGATATGGGCCTGTCCTTTGGTAAGATCTGCTGAGTCTGTACCATACTAGACTGGTGTGCCGGGCACCACCATATTCTATACATGTTCTAAATTAAATAAGTTTAACGAAGATCGATAAAACAAGTGGACATCATGTATCATCCTTCCTATACTAATGCGGAAAACATAGAGTATTTTTTACTTTTCCAGATAATAATAATAATACTGATCGATTGTAATAAAAAATACCTTGTTGCTGTCCAAGCATGAGTCGTAAGAATCATTTCCCTCTGTAATTTTGTTTGCTGATTGCAAAGCGAAACAGGTGGTGTTTAATAGGAATCTGGAAGTGCGTAACAAGTGGGGGATCATAGATTTTATACAAGTCTAGAACATCATAGAAGGGTAACTTCTTAATGTTTTTAAATTGTCAAGTGTGGCTGTAAAAATTATAAAAGAAATTTTAACTGCAAAATTATTGTAAATGACTGTTATAAAAATACAGGAAATTTCCAAGACACTTTCAACCATGGGATTGCTGGAGCTACAATGAGGGGAATCATTGTAGCGGTTAAGTACTTTTTGCAAAATGTCCCTTGGATTTGTATTTATCCAAAACCGAAGGTGGTTGCAAAAAAATATGGAAAAAACGATTACTAGTGAAGTATCACTTAAAAATGAAATGTAACAAATTTTAAAAAATCCAGTTGCAACAGATGAATAAAAACATGAATTTCCCTATAAAAATTTACCTACGGTCCTACATGCTAACAGGAAAAACAGCCTTTTGCTTCTTTATATGGTGCTCCTTGTTTTTTCACTTCTAATGTACCCTTATCAGCCAGAAAGCATTGCTCCAGATCCATTTTATGTGCCATTGGATTCTCGTTTCAACAATTCTACCGGCCATATTTTGGATTCTGTCTTCTGAAATCTTATAGGGGGTTTGTACTTTTAAAAATGGTGATAAATTACGTGAAATAGTGGAAAACATAGATCAATTTTTTTTATCATTTTTTACTATTTCTTATTAATTCCAAAAGTACAATTCCCCTAAAAGGAGTTTGTATACCTTAGAAATCAATGAAAAATAAAATATAGAATTTTTTTCATATTAAAAATCTAAAATATTTTTAATTTTTTAAAAATTAAATATAAATTTTTCTAAATTTTTATAAGATGTAAAGAAGGTTTCATAAAAAAATTTATTTTTATTGATTTCTAAAAGACATAAACCCCTTTAACTGTAGTGTTGCTTTCCTATCTGTGTCATTTACAGAGCAGAACTACAAATGATGGCTGTAGTTGAAGTCCATTTGTAATATTCTGTGAGTGATGGGAAAGTGGTTGATCACTTTGTTCTGACTTATACCGTATAATGCTTCTTCTTGATTGATGCCTCTGTTCCCAGCGTTGAATCATCTCTGTTCCAATTTATGATTTGCACTTGAATCACGAGAACCCTAGTGCTGCTCCAAGAGAAAGTCCGTTCCATGTTTGGTTAAATTTCAGGCCTCTTCGGGCGCAGCAGCTGTTCCCTTGGAGGTCTCTCGACTGTATGACACACCTGAAAACTTACTTTGAAGTTGAGTCATTTCTCAACCTTCTTATTCCTCTTTGTTCATGAATGTTTTGGCAGAAATCTGCGGTTTTCCTGTATTTTGATTCAGGTGGGCAGTCTCGTATTTCTACTGCTTGAGGGGAATTTTTCTTCTATCACCTCGTCATGTGCAATAACGTTTTCAGATGTCACACGTAATAAAATTGATTTTTGGGAAATTGCAAGAGACTTTCCTGTTGGTCGTTATTCTTTAGCGTTAGAATTGTCAACTAGCGTTAGACTTTCCTGTTGTGTCATTATTGACCTATGTAGGGATCATATCTTTATGTTTTTACGTCGATATAACATGATTTGTGTTTAAGTTGCACTTTTATATTTTCATATTGTCATGGTACAACCTGTTTTTGGCACGGGTGGGTACAATACGGTATAAAAATAATTTTATATTTTTTTAAAATTTAAAATTTATTTTAATATATATTTATTAAATTGTATATATTGTATCTAGCTCAATGATTTGAGTTTTTTAATAGGTAATCTGGCGATGTATAGTTGTGAGTTTAAATTTTATTTTTAATATTTTTTAATATTTATAAATTATATTAATATTATATTAAATTTTAATAAAATAAATAATTATAAATTAAATGGTGTTGAGTTAAGTTTGATATGATCCGATACAAATTTATATAGATCGTATCAAATGGATTGTGTCTGAAGTATTGGCTGAAAGATAAATAAGAATGTTTGCTGTGACATTGGAGAATAGGATGACAGCTTTTATATATTTTTTACGATGTTCGGAAAAACTGGTGAAAAATGCAACTACACGGATGATGTTGTCATTGATTTTTTTATTATTAAACGTATCAATAATTTTTAACTTTAAGCACCGGTTTTGAGAGATTTTTTATTTTTTTCGTAAATTTTTATCTTATAATTTATTATACATCTTGTAAATATTTAATTAATTCATCGTACACGGTTAAAATGTACAGTAGACAATTAAAAAATTTAACAAATGTAAAAAATAATAATTTTTAAAACATTCAACTGAATCTGAACTTGACGCGAACGTGTGCTTATATGCCCATCTAATCAATCACCGTAAATAAATTATCGAAGAAGAACTTCGAGAAAACATAAAAGATGGCTTTTAAAGCTACTTTAAAAGGAAAGATTATTACTCCGTTTGAGAACGAAGAGTTTTAGTTTTTTAAAATTTTTATATGTCGTAATTAATTACTATGTAAATTTTAATACATAAGTTCTCGTGATCTGTAAAATTATATTTAATTCTAATTCTTCACCGTTATTAAAATTATAATATTTTATTATTAAATGAAATTTAAGATAGTACGATAATCAAAGGCACTACTTTTGAAATTATTTACAAACCTGAATGATTAACTACCCTTATATTTAAACAAATGTGAACTACCAACAATAAGATATCAAACTTTTTTAACAGGATAAAATAGGAGATTCTAGGAAATCATTACTTTAAAATAATTACATAAATTAGTGAATTTTTAAACATAAAATTCTAAATTTTAAATATCATTTTAATGATTAAATTTAACCAAAGTTGCCGCTAGCATTCGTTAAAAGAAGACATTTAAATGTTTTTAGTTAAAATAATTGATGCTGGTACTTTTAACAAATAAGGCCGAAGATGATAGGCTGCGCATCGTTGCCGCGACATTTTTAAATTGCACTGACGTCTCCTTCCGCAACACTCCGCGTAATTTTTAACGTGAGATGATTGGACCACATGATGCACTCAGCATTGCGAAAATATCGCGTCGGAACCAAAATATTTTCAATAACTCGATAATTATATAGAATCGAAAAGAAAATTATATCCTGGAATACTTTCGTTTTAGAGAAATATATGAAAATTAGATAAAGACGTGAATAAATTTTGGAATGAAATGATTACATGTATTAAAAAAATTTCAAGATATTTTTGTAAGAGGAAGTTTGTGTACGACAGAAATATTAAAAAAGAAATTTTTTTTAAAAAATCTAGATTTGTAGGTGTTATTACATTTCAAAAAGTTTGGAAAATTCTTACGGTTAATAAAATTTTTATTATAATGTAATTTTCTAAATTCGTTACTAAATTTGTTGTTATAAGGAAAATGTAAAATTATATTTGAAATGTTAAAATATAAAATATTTATATTTTTTTAAAATTAATTTTTTACAATTTTCATAAACAATTCCTTACATTTTTATTTCTTAAATTTTCAACATACACAGGCTCTAAGATAACTTCTCTGTGTTTGAAAAAAATGTTGATGATAAAATGAAACTATACAAAAGATAATAAAAGAAAAAAAAGGGAATGTTGTAAAGAGAAATATTTAAAGAATTAAAGTTAGGACTTGTTTGCTTATTTAGCTTCAATTTTAATAACTTTGGAGAGTTAAAGTTAAGATAATTTTATAAATAATGATAGAGTTACAAAGTAAATTATAAGGTAAAAATTTAAAATTTATATGATAATAATAATACATAAAAGTTTATGTAGAAGTAAAGTTAAAATTGAAATCAAGAAAATAAAGGATACCTTAGTAAAAAGGAATGCTAAAAAAATTGTCAAGCAAAAATTGAAATCGGCAAATCTTATGTATTTAATGAACTAGAAGTTAACATAATTTTTAAAAGGATAAAACTTTTTTCTATTTTTTCTTTAGTAATTATAATAAAAAAATAACTATTATTAGAACATTTATTAAAATATATATTACATGGAATAGAGACTTCTGTACTTTTAAACTAAGTTATAGTAATTCAGAAAAAGAAGTCATTACCCGATGAAAAGTACGTAAACTATTTGCTCAGATGCTATTCATTTTAAAACGCGAAAATAGATGATAATTGTCTGCATACCTTACTTTTAGCGAGACTTGTTAATAAATTTAAAGATTTTTTAACTTTTAAATTCATCTGATACTTTTAGAAATTCAACTCTCGTGTGAATTAGAATTAAATCCTCTCACGCCGAAATAAATCGAAAATTCAACTATTTTGCCGGCCGTTGGTTTCTTCGGGACCAGGTCGTCGTCGAAGCAGAAATTTACGCGTAATTTCTGGAAGTTATATTTATATTTTATTTTGATGTGATTACTTATGATTGTTTACTTCTTTTTATTTTTTATTTTTATAATTATTATTATTTATATGATAATATTAATATTTTTTAATTTATTTTTTCTATCATCAAAAGTGAATGATTATATATATATAAATTTTTTCAATGATTTTATAAAAAAAAACTTAACGGAAATTAGAGACCCAAAATGCATGATATGAAGAATTTAAAACACGTGTTAATTTTATCAGATCGAAATATTTTGAATCGCTCATCATGTTCAATTTTCTGCAGCAGGAGCGTTTTTTTCACCCGTCTTCGTTAATATAATAAAAATATCGCTGAAAATGTTACAATGAAAAAGAAGTTTTTTTAGAAAAAGTTGACTTAAGATAAAGAGAAAATAAAAATTGTGACAACAGGAAAGAAAAAACACTTTTTGATCAAAATGATATGCTTATTACGAACCCTACCGGCGCACCCTCCCTTCGGGTGCAACGTCAGCAGCCACGTGCTTCGCACGTCCTACCCTCTCTCTCAATACAAAACCAAGGGGAAAAAAGAAAAAACTCAGTTGCTCCAATTCCATTCCTTCTTCCCTCCCTTTCACTCTCCTCACCTCCCTACCCGGCGATTCTCCGGCGACTAAACTAAACCGCCGGAACCCTCACCATCACGGAGACCAAAGAAACCATAATCGCCACAAGCACCACTTTCCAATGATGATGGAGCCGCCGGAAAGGCCTCACCTTCGGGACGTGGCGATCCGCACTTCCCACCCCAGCCACATGTCCCACTCCCGCCTCCACGGCTTCTCCTTCCCGGACCTAAGTTGGGGGAGCCAGAAGACGCTGCGGTGCTTTAGGATTCCCGAATCTATTCCCTCCCGGATCGGAGACTTCGGGTCGGTCGGCTTATCTGATCACGCTGATGTCGGCCAGCGACCGGCGGTGGGTCGGAAGGCGAAGGGGGAAGAAGGGGAGGAGGAGGATTTGAAGACGTTGAGGAAGAAACTCAAGGTCCACTACGACTTTGCCGTGGATAAGATCGAGAAGGCGACGAATAGGGATGACAAAGAGGCGGCGCCGGCGGTGAGGCCGTGGAATCTGAGGACTAGGAGAGCGGCGTGCAATGCACCGGAGGAGAATGGAAGGACGAAGAATTCGGTGGCGGCGGAGGGGAGGAGCCGGTCGGCGGGCAGAAGGGCAACGCTCTCTTTGGAGTTGACGAAGGAGGAGATCGAGGAGGATTTCCTGAGTATGACCGGGGAGAAGCCCGCGAGGAGGCCGAAGAAGCGGCCACGGAAGATGCAAAACGAGTTGGATGTGAGTGGTCACTCGTCGGAATTCTTGTTCTTGAATTGCGATTCCTTTTTTTCCTATTGTTGTCTGCCCCGCGGTTCTGATTATTGTCCTGTTTGTTTCAGATGTTGCTTCCGGGGATGGGCTTGCCTCATATATCGGCCGACACATACAAGGTTTCCGAAGGTATTTGCGCCTTTTTGCTTAGGTTTATGTGAATAGATACAGCCGTCCCTATTTTGGATTTGAATATTGCAATTTGCTGATCGAAAGGATTCTTTTTCGTTTCAGGAAGGAAGAAATAATGCGGTCGCATTGGACAGCAAAACCTGTGAGCTTTAGGTTTCTTCTTCTTCTTCTCCTTCCCCTTGTTATCCTTCTCCTGGACCGTGCTCCTTGTCACCGAATCACCCAATTGTGTCTCATTCCGCTGACAAGGGTAATCTTTCTTACCTTATATTTTAACGATTGATAGAATCATAGAATAAAAGACTCTTATTTTTCGTTTTTGATTGTGATCTATCGATCATTGGAAAGTGTAACAGCTCCTTCGTTTGTCGATCGATTTACTCTATCATCCCTTCTTTCCTTTGTTTCAGTTTATTGGGAATCTACCTAAATCGTTGTTTCTAGCTTGATATAGAAATAACCGCTGCGCCTGTGTTTTGATCCTTCACTCTGGAATGTTGCACCCAGGATCTCATCTCATATGGTCTCGCGTCTGAGCGTCAATTTGATTGTGCCCTTCCTGCTTTTTGTTTGTGCTTGAAAACTGATGTTTTTGTTGCAAGTCTACATTCTCTTTCTGTTAGTAATGGTTACCGCCTGTTTCAATATCAATTAGGCTGCTTCCTAACAACCAGCCTATACGAATCAGTGATGAATTCCATACTCTTGATGGTACCCACACCATGATAATTGGACTTTTGTCTGAACTGAAAGCCTTCACTGTGAGGATTTTGTCGATATTTGTGACCTGATCGAAATGATACCTTCCTGATCTTTTCTTGCACAAATTTAAAAGTATTGAACGCTGGTTCCAATGGCTTAAAAGGAATGTGAAGTATGAGCTGCACTGAACTCCGCGTTTCTATAATTTTGTTGATCCATGGATTAAATGAAGCTGTACGCCAAAATTATCAGTGATGTGCTGCAAATACCTGTCACATTTCTGTTCAATCAGGAATTAGTTGTGGCATATTTTACTGCTTTTAGTTTATCTGCATTTGTCTACTTGTTGATGCATGGACATCACATCTACACAGAGTCAGAAGTCGAAGTTTGGCATCACTAAATATTTTTTTGAAGTGGTTATAAGTAAGATTTGGACATCACTTACTACAACCACATCCTCTTCAAATGCCATTTCATTTTACCTTTTTGTTTACCGTCGAATTATGAAAATTCAGATTCTTTTTCACCATCTATTGCCTTTTTTTCTGAAGCGACGAGCTGTAATCTGGTGGCATCTATGGCTTTTATGTAGAACAGAAGATGAATTGCATTATCTCGTGTTGTTGGTAATCTATTATTTTTATCTTGCAGCCCCATAATTCTGTAAACAGGCATTGAACCCATTCTAACATTTCCATGACGGATTCCGATTTTCAACAAATGCATTCTTTAGTTTACAGGTACTCGTGAAGTTCCTTATACAGCACTGCTGTAAAAAATACGCGTGAATTGTACATTGAACATTTTAGATTATTAATTTTTATCGATGAAAATTATTTTTTGAATGGTGATACATAGTTGAGAGTAAACAGCAATTGCAATTTGAAGAATTCGTTATATTACAGGAAAATATTATAAATTATATGTACGCCTTACCAGACAGTAAAGAAACTTGTCAAAATGTTTGAGCGCCAAAAGGTGAAATTTTTTGAAAATTTTGGTCGTTATTTCGTAAGAAGATCGTGTCATTGGAGTTACGCTCTTCGCACCAAAATACGGACGAAGAAGAGTGCGACAATTACTAACCTTCCTACCGTTCTCACCCGTGACACGAAATCTATAGCCGTTGGGACCGACTTCCTCCCATGTAACTTGTCTTCTTTTTTATCTAGTAAAAATTATGAAACGGACTGTAACACCAACATTGAACATTATGAAATAGCTCTCCATTGGATCCTTACTGCAATCAAGCGAGCATGGGTCGACGATGATTGCCCAATTTGCTAGTAAGATTAAATCTTAATATGTTATGATAGTATGCCCGTGATCTAATTTCTCTTCATGGTTAATACGAAAGACTTAAACTAACTGATTAATGAAAAAAATTTTACAAGTGATATAAGAATTTTAATTTCACTAACTTTAATGGAATGTAAACTTTTACTTCACCAAAATCACACGATTAATGAAAAAAACTTACAAGTGATATAAAGATTTCAATTTTACTTATTATTGTTAATGTAAGACTATTTTTCTCAATATCTTACATAATATATACTTAAGGCTTAAGATTTATGGTTAGATTTTTTCATCTACTTCATAAATTTTCATATATTACTATTATTGTATAAATTCTCGTATACAAACTTCACTTCATAATTTATTATATATTTTATAATCATTTGATTAATTTTATAATATATAATAAATATAATTAAAAAAATTCACAACAAACGTAACCACAATGAATGGGTTAACGACCTGTCCTGGGCCTTGTTTCGGGCCCACTTACATGCATCACTGAGAGGTTGACATGATTCGGCTGGACACCGTGCAGGTCCAGCCTCTGGGCCATGTCCCATCGAAGCGCCCGTGGATTTCTTCGAGATAGGCCGAAGCTTTCAACGGAGAACTCAGGCAAAGAAGCCACCGTTGTGAAAATAAAAGGTAGTGATTGGTGGAGTGCAAAATCATTAATCATAAAATATAAATTCTGGTAAAATTTTGGAGTCGGGATTTAATTCCTTTAATTCCAAGTACTGGGATGATGGAAAGGTTCTTTGTTGAGAAGCTACGCGTGCAATCTAAGGGTGCGTTTGAGAAAAATTTTAATTAATTTTGGAAATTAAATAAAATTAAAATTAAAGTTAATTTTGTAAATAAAATTAAAATTACATAATAATTAAAGTGATAAAAGTTCATATATTTGAATTTATGTAATAATAATGATGTTAAGAATAATTTTAAAAGTTAACCCTAAATAAGACTTGAGATTTAACCTAGATTTATTTTAAAATAGTTTTTTTTGATGGTTGTATTTTTACTTGGATTATATTTAACCTGAAATTTCATCACAAAGAAGATGAACCACATGTTCCATAACTAAGTGAAATCCAAATAATCAAAAACTATAAACATTTTTGCTGACACAAATTAAATGCTAACCTTCTTGTTGGATTTGGTTACCTCAAACGTTGCAAACAATTACGAGTGGTGAGGTGTAGATGAAGTAGGAATTCATAAAGGATAGCTTATTATCTTAATGATGTAGGAGAATCTGATCACCCACCATCGTTGGCACAAATCGAGGAGAATTAGTGTCTACTAATCAATTTCAGCAGTCTATCTTCTGCCATTGTCATTGTCATTAAAGTCTAACACAATTTCGTCTTCAATGCGTCTTTTTATTTGCATCAATTCAAGTCTATAAGAAGTGGGAGTTATGTCCTATGAAGACATCTTGTATTTTGAAAATCAATTATCCAGTAATTCCAATTTCGGATGAGGCCTTCGTCCTTTGTCAAGTTTACCTTCTATTCACGATTACAACGTGTTCACGTCGATCCATGACTGTGTCGTACATCATTTGGTATCAGAGGCTATAGCGGATCCTATAATTCGTAAAATGTTTAAGGCTCTACGTCAATCCATGGAGTGGCTCATCACCTTGATGGATCGACAACAATAACTCTGGGGCTCATGGTGAAAACCCATGCCACCCTCCACCAAAATCAGGAGATGATTCCAGTGACAACAGTCCCACATTCTCTACGTCAATCCATAGAGTGGCTCATCACCTTGATGGATCGACAACAATAACTCTGGGGCTCATGGTGAAAACCCATGCCACCCTCCACCAAAATCAGGAGATGATTCTAGTGACAACAGTCCCACATTCTCTTAGGGATGACGACGACACTAATGTCTTGGTACCCACAACAGCGTTTATAAGCTATGCATGGAATTATCCACCTTTAATGGTCAACTCAATATCGAGGATTTCCTCGACTGAGTTGTGGAGGTCGAAAGGTTCTTCGACTACATGGAAATCAAAGACGATCGTAAGGTTAAATTGGTGGTGTGCAAACTCAAATGAGGTGCCTCGACATGGTGGGATCAAACCCTTGTTTTGTAGGCATGCCAACTCAAACCACCGATTCATTTGTGGCAGAAAAAGAAGAAGTTACTTTGTCGGCATTTCTTATCAATTGATTATGAGCAAATGCTCTTTACTCAACTCTAGCAATGCAAGTAAGGATCTTGACCCATATGTGAATATACTCATAAATTATACCGATTGTCATCCTACAACAACTTGCATGAGACGGAGCCCCAGATGGTGGTGCGATTTATTGAGGGTCTTCACTTCTCCATCCAAGATCTTGTATTCCTCCACCAAGCCCCATTGTTGGGGGACACTGTTAACTTGGCCGAGTGGGCTGAATGTCAACTCGCCCGAGCCTTCCAACCCTCCACAACAATATACCACAACATCACCAACAAGCCTTGTGCCCATACAATAGCAGGATCAAAGACAAACCAACAAGAGCTAGGTCCCATTTCATCGATAGCATTGACGACCAATCCTTACGCAAGGCTCCTTCTGGTACGATGCTATAGATGTCACCAACTCGATCATCACTCCAACTAATGTCTGATTCGTGGAGCCGCATAGGTAGCAACCAAAGTTGTAGAAGGCAATAATAACATGATCGATGAAGACCAATAGGAGCACAATGATGAAGAGCACGAATATCTTGATGATAGTGATCGTCTCTCTTGCATTCTCCACCACCTCCTTCTTAGCAAAGAGACCGACCCTATCCAACGTCGCAACATTTTCCGTACTTGGTGCACAATTCGAGGAAAAATGTGTGAAGTCATTATAGATGGAGGAAACTTGGATAACCTCATCTCCAAGAAGGTAGTCTATAAGCTCAATCTCCCAACCATCAGGTGCCACTGACCATACGACATTGGATGGATTCAGAAGAATGTTGTCCTTACTATTACTGAGATGTGCAAAGTTCCTCTCTCTATTGGGGATTCCTATGTTGATGAAGCTCAATGTGATGTTATAGACATGAATGCCTATCACATAATCTTAAGGCGACTCTGGCAATACGATGTCACTGCCACCAATGAAGGGCGTACTAATCACTATCTCATCTTAGTTAATGATTAACAGGTACGACTCCTACCCATCCTACCAGTAAAAGGGAAAACTTTCAATCTTAGTTGCAATCTTGTAATGGTGGAACAAACTATATTTTTAGAGGATCTTACACATGTCTCGGAAGTCTATGCTTTAATTGTCACTGACCTAATTGGAGACACTCGACGACATCGACCTTGACATTCAGTGGCTTTTACAACACTTTTCACGATTGCTCTCCCCATAAGGGTCACCTGACTTGCCTCCAATGTGCTCGATTCAACATCACATTGATTTGGTTCCAAGGGCTCAACTTCCAAACCAGCCTCATTACAGAATGTCTCCAAAGGAAGCCACCATACTCTAGAAACAAGTCGACAACCTTCTACGTTGAGGATTAATTCACCACAGCCTCAACCCGTATGTCGTTCTTGCATTGCTAGTACCTAAGAAAAATGGACAATGACGCATGTGTGTTGATAGTCGGGCAATCAACGAAATTATGGTAAAGTACCATTTTCCTATTCCCCAATTAGAAAACTTGCTTGATGCATTGGCAGAATTGCAACTCTTCTCAAAGTTAGATCTTCGAAGTAGCTATCATCAAATTTGGATGTGGGAAGTTGATGAGTAGAAGACCATGTTTAAAATGCAGGAGGGGCTCTACAAGTGGCTCGTCATGCCATTCAACCTCTCCAATGTGCCCAGTACCTTTATGCACTTTATATCTCACATTTTAAAACATTTCCTTAAGTAAGACTGTTGTTGTGTTCTTTGATGATATACTCATTTTCAACCGTAGTAGAGATGAACATTTTCAGCATCTACATGAGGTATTGTCAATTTTCCATGACAAACAACTGTTCATCAATTTTAGCAAATGTCTATTTATAGCAACTAGTGTCGTCTTCCTAAGCTTTGTGGTGAGCGTTGACAAACTCAAGATCGATGATTGCAAAATCCAAGCGAAAAGATTGGCCGATGCTGACCTCCATTGGTGAACTACATAGTTTCCTTGGGTTGGCGTCATTCTACTGTCATTTCATCTATCACTTCAGTACCTTCGCGACACTACTAATGGACTGCTTGAAGAATACCTTGCTGAAGTGGAAGAACGATGTTGACCATAGCTTCAATGAGTTAAAGACTTGCCTATACGAATCCCTCATCTTAGCTTTACCAAACTTCTCCAAAGTTTTTGAAGTTGATTGTAATGCATCCTATGTTGACATTGGTGCTGTCTTATTCCAAGAATCTCATTAGGTCACATTCTTCAGCGAGAAGTTGGGGGAGTTACAACATAAGTGGACAATGTATGAACTCGAATCATATGCCTTAGTTCGAGCCTTGAAGAAGTGGGCAGCATCTTTGTTGCATAAAGAATTTGTTGTGCTTCCACGAACAAAAGCCCTATAATTTCTGAAGAAATCGAGGCCTAAATGGAGGTCGAAATCACCGATTTGGGGAGGACATCGTCGGTGGATTTCGTGCTTTAATCTGAATTTTCAAGTGGGAGAAGGTGTCGATTTGATCAATACATCCAAACACAAAGGATTTACGTGATTCCCCTTCTCCTTGGGTACTCCACAGATGACTCTCTTGGTGGGTTTCATTATTTGGTGGTAGGGTTACAAGGGGAGAAGAAGCAAGGAAGAAAGCTTTTTTTTTCTAATCTCAATTTGGGCGAATTTGGGCTTTTATAGTTTAAGCCTAAATTCCAACAATGCCCTTGAGTACATCAAGTTACAAATCAAGCAAAATTCAAACAAGATGAAAGTCACATTCTTTTTAGAATTCATTGTTCATACGGACCATTGAATCCTTAAGTAAGTTCATTAAGCTACAGTCAAGAACCAGGTGCACACTTGTTGGATAGCCTTCCTCCAACGTTTTGTGTTTGTCATCAAACATAAATTAGGCTCGCAAAATCGAGTAACTAACGCACTTAGTCGTTGCTCCTCCCTCTTGGTGATGGTGTGTCACAAGATCATTGAACTTGACACAACATGCACCTCTACAAGGATGATCCCAACTTCATCAACAACAGGCGATGCTATGTTCATCGTCAGCCCATCAACCACATGATGCTTTATGATGGCTTCCTTTTTTATGAAGATCGCTTTTGTGTTTCTCACAGCTCCCTCTGTGAGCATCTTGTTTGAGAGTTACATGCGGGTGGAATGGGAGGTCACGATGGATGGGACAAGACCATTGCCCTGGTTGAAGAAATATATTATTGGCCCAAGTTGTACCACCACGTCACTCATGTCGTGCAATGTTACATGAAGTGCCAAATGACAAAAGGCTACTCACAAAATACAAGCCCTAGATTGACATCTCCATGGACTGTCTTAGGACTGTTGCACACACAACATGGTTGAGACTCCATTTTTGTCATCGTCGAACGCTTTTCAAAGATGGCACACTTTGTTTCCTGCAAATGGACAGTTGATGCTAGCTGCATTGTAGATTTGTTCTTTAGAGAGATTATACGCTTACATAGCTTAACCCAATCAATAACATCAAATCGCAATACAAAATTTTTATCACACTTTTAGCGTTCCTTGTGGAAGTAACTTTAGACATCCCTTCACTACAGCATCACTTGCCATCCTCAAACAGATGGGAAAATAGAGGTAATCAACTATTTCCTTGGCAACCTGTTACGTGCTCTTGCTGGTAACCATCCCAAGCAATGGGATTTGGTCCTCGCCTAGGTGAAATTTACCTACAATTGCAACCCTAATTGCTCCACTAGCAAGGCTTCATTCATGATCATCTACGGTCGTCGTCCCAAAATACAAGATGCATTCACAAGACATAACTCCCACCTCCTTAAAGATTTGTACTGACGCAAATAAAAAAATATATTGAAGATGAAATTATGCTAGACTTTAACAACAACGACAATAGAAGATGGACCATCAGAATTGATTGTCAGTCACTAATTCTCTTCAATTTGCACCAACGATGATGGATCATCAGATTCTCCTGCATCACTTAATAACTTATCATCTTTTACTTTACATTTTAACTTGTATTACTTGCTCGGAGATTGCTATCTACAAAAGTGAATATCATTTCAAAAAAGAAAAGAAAAGTCGAAAGTGATTACATGGCGGGTAAGTTAAGAAACAAGGATATATACATAGATCTGTTGAAGAGATTTTCATTATGTTATAAGTTCAATCTTCATCAGTAAGATATCCAATGTGAGACTATTTTCCAACACTCCCCTGCACGGTGCTCTAATACTATATTGAAAGTGGTTTCATATATTAATAAAATCTACCCAAGTAGTTAAAAGGATTTTCACTATGTTATAAGCCTAGTCTTCACCGATAAAACATTTGATGTTGGACTATCATCCAATGTTTTTTTTTACTTTGGTGAGAGGTGGGGCCCACAATCTAATGTTCTGATATCATGTTTAAAGTTATCTCATATATCAACAAAACTCAGTTGAGTAGTTAAAAAAATTTTCACTATGTTATAAATTCAATGTAAGATTATCTTCTAATAGGATCGGTGGGTGCACTTTTTCTCTTTGCTTTTTAGGTCCTTAAATTATGGAGTGAGAAGGAAGGAAATGACCAATACTAGCACAAAGACTACAATCATCAAGATTTTTGTGATGAAGGTCCATAGCACACATGATGCACTGTGAAGGGCGCACATGTGAGGTATTTATTAGTTGGTCCAACTTTCATTGGGTGTTTGATTTGACTATGTCCAATGTTCTTAATACAACAAGTAGTTATTCTGGTTCAGTCTAAAAATACTCGACTATTAGTATCAAAGATAATTAACTGGATAAAATGAAGGTAGTAGTACGTTAACAGTTGAGTAAATACATGCAAAATGAAGGATAATTAATGGATAAACAAATAAATGAAGAAAGGCAGAAGGTTTAATTTTTTGAACATTTAATGTTGATGGCTTTATGCCGAGTACTTGATTTACTCCTTTGATCGATGTTTAGGATCATTACAATTTATTTTATTTGCTAATGATCTAAGTTATTTAAGCTCGGTTTGTAATGGGTGACACTGGAATAGATAGAATAGAGAGACGTAGAGGTTTTTTTAGTATCCTTTTGAGATTTTATCTCGTACGGATGTTTACAAAAAACTATGGAGAGCATTTGATTACCCAAGAATCATTTATACCTTCATTTGAAAAATAGTTTTACATGAAAAGGGAAACAGAGGTTTTAGAATTTTAATTCTAGTTTTAACAATAATAACTATATAGAGCTGAAGTTAAAAGTAATTTTATAAATAATGTTACAATTGTAAAGCATTTTTATTTTTGTAAGGGGGTTTGTGCACATCATAAATCTTGAAAAAGAAAAATTTTCTTGAATTTTTAGGTATGTGAACATTCTAAATAATTTGAAAAAAATTTAAAATTTTAAATCACTATAAGTATACATTTTTTCACTATTTTCCACTTGATAGGTTGGGAAATTTTTTGCAATTAATAGAAAGTTCATCACAATGGAATTTCTTGATCTTGTGTGTCTTACTTAACCTCTCTTAATCATTACTAAACTTATAGTTATAAGAAAAATATGAAATTATATTTAAAATATTAAAATATAAAATATTTTTAAATTTTTTAAAATTTACACAATATACACAAATAGTCCTAAATTTTTTTCTATTTTCTAATTTTTCTTTTTCTTTTCTTAAATTTTTATTTCTTAGATTTTCAAAGTACACATAAGTAAGGCTTACATCGTAAATTGCAAGATAAGAGTTTATATAAAAAAATTATATGGTAACGATAATATATGATAATTTATGTAAAAATAAAAATAAAAATAGAATTGATTAAACAAACAGGGTAAATGTGTTTTATTTAAAAGGTCCAACAAAAACCAGTGTTTAAACTTTATTGAGCATTTATTTAAGATCGTTATTTTATATTTTACATTTTCATATTTAAATATTATATATATAATAATGTAAACATGAACCTGCATTATATTAGTTAATATTAATTGGAAATAATTACACGTGGTGATAGATTTCATATGCGCAAGTGTACGCCCCCGAACAATTATCATTAATAGCGTAGGTTCCCCCACCACGTGCTGGCGCGCATGCTTTGTAGAAGTCCTTCCACTGTGCAAACGTTTGTTTTAAGTTTCAACAGTAGAATTTTGATTTCACGTAAATTTTATACATCGCATAAATATAAATTTTATTATAGAATTTTATTATTATTTATTTGATTATTTTCGATTTTAAAAAGTTAACTCTACCGCACATGAAGTCAAAAACGAATGTAGATCCCTGGCTGCATGCTTCGGTGGCCCTACGGCGTTTTCCGCACACACAGGCCAAACATTTTCGGAAGGAGAAAGAAGGCAAGCGATTAGAGCGAAGGCCAGGGCACACATCGACGAGGAGGTGACAGGGGAAGAAGGTGAGGTTGAGATGAGATCCAGATCATGCACGCGCAACGACGTGACTGTCGAGATCTGGCACCCTGCCGTCGGAAGTCCCAGATTCTCCTTCTCTCGAGACCTTCCGGAACGTGAGAGTGGAAGAGAGCCCGATGTGTCCTTCGTCCCCGGCTCCCCAGCAACCTCGGACTTCGACTTCTGCGCTCCAGGGGAAGGCTGCGACCAGGAGCCGTCCACCGCCGACGAGCTCTTTTCGGACGGCAAGATTCTTCCAATCCCAATCCAGTCCAGAAACCAGAGTGTGCCAACAACCCAACAAGCCATCCCTCCTCAAACCCCCCAGGTTCCGCCGACGGAGCCGAAGCAAATGATGGCTTGCGGAGATGACGTCGACGAACCGGAAAAATCACCGCCGGTGACTCAGAAGCCGTCGTCTTCGTTCTGGAATTTTGGAAGAAGCAATAGTCTCAACTGCGGCATCGTCGGGTGTGGCAACCGTAACGGTCACGGTCACATGGCGAATTTTATCTGCTCCATGAGGTTGCTCAGCAGAAGCAAATCCACCGGCTCGTCCAACCTCGACCCAAATCCCAACTCACGGCAGAGGCACCACCTGAGAAACACGACCGGCAGTCCATCGTCGGCATTGAATAAGCAGGCCTCACGGACCAAGTCCAACTCCTCCACCTCCTCCGCTCCCTCCTTGAATCCTTCTTATTCCCGCCGGTCTTACCACGGCGGGAACAGCGGGGTTCGGTTCAGTCCGGTCCTCAACGTCCCCCACTCTTGCATTCCCATGGGCGGTGGTAGAGGAAACGGACTCTTTGGGCTTGGGAGGCTGAAGTGCGGTGGGAAGGAGAAGAACGGCAGGAGAAAGAGGCCTCTGTTTTCTCCACCTCAACCCTCCTAAACAAGAAGAACTTCTTGCTCGTGGCAAGTGGTTGGGCCTCTGCAACTGCACCGTTCCTTTCTTTTGCTTCTGCTTGTCTTCGGCTTTGGAATATTATTCTCTTGCATATTTTTGTATTTTATTTTGTTCTAATAGTAATAACTGCTGCGAACATGTTATCAACAGTTATTTTGGTTGCTGTTTTTCTTTTTTAGATTCGTTTCATTAATTAATTGCAAGAGGTCCGTTGATGACACGTATTATATTAAGTTCGGCAAAATCAAAGCGACGTTGAAGCTGCGTATTAAATTGATATTGGGTTGAAAATGTCATGCTCATGTTGGGTTGAACTTTCGATGATATGTGCTCGCTTCAACTGCACATTTTGTCAATATCATACGTGCAATTCTGCAAATCTCAAATAAATAAATAAAACATCACGTTAATGTATTTTAAATTTTAAAATACCAAAATTCGAAAATTTAAGTTTACGTCCACGTAAATAATTCAATTTTTTTTTTTAAAAGTACCGATGTATTAAACATAATCATAATATAATTGCAAAAAGAAATAACAAAAATCTTCCAAACCATAAAAGAAAAAATCATTATCATTCGACCTAAGTAAACAAAAAGAGGCTTAGCAAAAAAATCAAGATCAATCAACAATTATTGAACATCTTCATTCAAACTAAAGTCCAACAGGTACAGCTCGGATTGAAGTAAGAATAATTCCTTCTAAAGAAAAAGGATGAAATTAATCAATGAAGCCTTCCTTCCTCTCTCTAGCTTGTGAGTTAGAATATTCTAACTAAATATAAGCTTGATTAAATGAATTAGTCAATAACAATGGTATATCAAGAAAAATATTCTGAAAAATGAGATTATTTTTATATAACCATAAGTTACAACAAAGAGATAATATCAAAGAGTTCCAATGTCCAACAGGTAAATTCAATACACAGTTTATGTTAGCATACATTAAAAACTCTTTAATATCAAGAAAATTGAACTGATTAAAAGGTTGAATAGTTAAATTCCAGAATTCTCTAGCAATATTACATTTCATAAATGAATGCAAAGATGATTCAATGAAATAAATTTATAATAGTCTTGAAATTCAAATTATTGTTATATAATAATCTTCTCGTACATTTTCCAGGGCTTTCAAAACTGTGATATTCATATAAATTAATATCCTTCACTTTTTCATATGAAGTACGGAACTTCTCGTCCACCAAATAAACTACAACCACTTCGTTTTCTTTTTCAAAAAACTGTCAGATAGATTAGACTTCTAACAATTTAAAAAAATACAAAAGTTGTTCAAAGAAAAAAAAGGGGATAAAAAATCCAGTTCGTGTCTTTAAAAAAATCTTTTTTCAGAAAGATTAACTTTTTTAAAAAAATATTTTTAAGGGACAATCCAAGAACAACATTAATAAAGTTGTAAATAAAATCATGTTCATGTGTCAGTATTGCTTATTATAAATTGAAGTTTAACCCTATTTATTTTATTATTTTTAATTTTAATTTCATAAAAAATAAGTTAAAACAGATAAAAATTTATATAAAATAATTTATATGATAATGATGACATAAATTTTTTTTACGAAAAACTAAATTAACTTCTTACATAGGTAGATCTCACTCAGAACGACAGCTTCCGATTTAATGAAATTTCTCCGTGAAATGTCGTAAGTTCAAAATATTATCATCTTTGACCAGGAGTCGGTCAAAGGAAGTGTTTCTCAGAGGCCGCTTAATTGAATTCTAACGACTTAAAGCTTTGAATAGGATCAATCAAAGTAAAATCCTTCTTCCCTTCCTTCCAGATACAAATAAAAACCAAACAAAAATAGCGATGAAAAGTATGTTCTTATAGAAGAATAGTCAACTTTCAACAACATATTTGATATTTTGAGTTGTCGATAAAATATATGAAAATTAAATTAAAATAAATTTAATTTTTATGAATCATTTATTTATGTTAGTAAAAATGAATTTAATTAATTTTCATTAGTACTATTTATTCTTCAGTTCATGATAGAAATAAAATTTAGACTCATGAAGTATGAATTGTCTAAAATTTAGCTAATTCAAATTTCCTCTTTCACTTACGTTCGACTACTAAAATTTCTTTTTTCGTTTAATTCTAATAGGCACACAAACACCTTTATATTGAATTCAATTATACTTAATTCAATTTTATTTAAGAATTCCAATTCTACACGTACAAACATACCTTTTATGTCAATATCTATCTTTACATATTAATTTTCTAAAGGCGCTCCTAATTTGAGGTTTCCATATGTACTATTGTGTTTCCTCTTAAATACATGAGAGATACAAGTAATCATAATAAATTAAGTTATTAAATAACCATCAAGGTATGCTAAAGTCGTACTTAATTTAAATAAGTGTTGGTATTTGACCTAAACGTCTTAAAAGTTATTGATTCTTGCTAAATTTCATCGATTAAATATGCAACAAAAAAATCTTCACTCATATATATTACTTAAATCAAGCTAAAATTTTAATTTACATGTGATACATCTATCATAGAGTAATAAAAATATTGAAAGGTAAAGGTAGGATTTTATTAGTAATTGATTTTTTGTCAAAACTATCCCTAATAATATTCATTGGACGGGCGGTTTCCAGAAAAAAATTTACAAGAGAACAAGGGAGACAACCTTGCCTAGGTTGTCATACCAACCTGAATAGGGAAAAAAGGTGATTAAAACCTTGAATTTGTCTTGGAAAAATAATTCCTGAAATTTGAAATGTTCCATTCATCCAGAATAATGCAGCTCTGAACAAAAGTAGGCAACTTGGCTTAAGAGTCAAAAGATTTACGAGTTTCTTACTTTTTCTTTTTTTTTCTTGAGTCTCCTACATAGTTCCACCATGATATGTTAAGACATCAACAATAGTATTGGTTTTTTTGTAAATATGTTGAACTCTCAACGTTTTGTCTATAGGAGTAAGTAAATCTTGTCGGTTATATATTATGAATCTAAGATAAAAAGCAATATTTATTGAAAATTGAATCAACTAACTACTGAGAATCAACTTCAACTTCCACATAATTTAGTAGAAATTGACGGTTGCAGCACTCCTTTAATTCTTCAAAGAAGGCTTTCAACCTCCAAAAGAGATGCAGCTAATAACCTAACACAACCAGCAGTAATCATTTTACCTTTGTGACCACGAATAATCCACCCACCAGAGCTTTTACCATTCACTAAACTCGCATCAGAGTGTCCCAAGCAAAGCTAACTGTAACTTCTCCATATTTAGAAAGGGTCCAATCAAAAGAATTAGCAGAAACTAAAATTTTATTTCTGACATAGAAAATTTTATTCTTTAAAAGCCCAGGAATTTTATTCCAGAACCTGTTAGAGGCATCGTTAAAAAAATCCGAGACAGTAATTTTTTTGCAATCTTCAATGATGTTCAGATGATCTTCTAATCTACCATCTTCCAAAACCACTGCCACACATTAATATGTCCTTTACCACTTTTTCAAAAGGCAAACCTAAGGATGATCTTCCAAGCTTCGCAAAGTTGCTTCTAGTGAGGAGAAGCTTTACCAATAGTGCTGTCCATTTTATTGATGCTGTCATATATAGCTGAAGTAACTTCATCCCAGATTGAAGTGCCATGAAAAGCTTTCCAAGCCATTTTCATTTGAAGGGCTGTCATCAAGTCTTTAAGGTTCCTAATACCAAGGCCTTCCTCAGCATAAGTCTAGAGATCTACTGCCAATTCACCCAACGAATTCTTCTGTTATTAGTAAATGATTAATAATTAATCATAACGATCATTGATCTAAAAGTTCTGAAATTTACTACCTTTTTTGTTAAATTTTAAGCATTAATTTTTCAAGCAATTATATAATATATATATATATAATTTACATTAATACGAAAATTCAATACACAATAGATTATACTAATTTTACTAATTATATAATTTCTTTTTAATTTTTTAAAAAATATTATTTCTAAGAAATAACGATGCCACCACGAAAGTTTAACAGCACCGCTGGGAATATTTCGGTGAAATAAGTAATGTCGTAAAAAGTAGAACTTTTTTTTCGCCGAAGTGGAATAACTTTATTATTATTATTATTAAAGCTACTGTAGAATTTTTTATTATATTTATTATAAAACACTTCTCCGAAACATAATATCAAATTTACCAGCTCAACGGTCAATATTAGTCGACGACGTGTGTATTGTTGCTTCGGCTTCGTTTTATTGTCTGTTTTTTTGTTGCGTTTGAAAAAAATTGCGGCCTCCCTCACGCGGCATCTGTTGGCCGCCTCCGCCCAATAAACTGCTCCCACCACCGCAACCGCAGCCTCCTCCCCACTTCCCAAAACTTTTCTCGATTCTTCTCTGCAAACTACCGCCGCCGCCTCTCATCCTGAGTTCGGTTCCAATCGTTGGCCTAGATTCTAGGAGGAGAAGGGTGTTGCAGCCGGAACCTGAAGGTGAAAATGGTTAACTGGGAGCTTAGTGGCTGTTGCAACGGCGATCAGACCGCCTTCCTCGTCACAATTGGCGTCTTCACCTTTGTCATCCTCGCGGTAACAGGGCTTTGCTCCTTTCTTCTCCTCATAAAGATGCGATCCTTTTTTACTCTCAAAAGTAGTTCCTCGTGGTACGATTGGGTTTTCCTTTTTTGAAATTGGTAATGGGATGTGGTGACCTGGGCTTGAGTTTCGACGAAAGTATGAAATCGCAGAGTCCTGGTCAACTCCACTACTCAAAAGGACTTGGGTCTTTTACGTCGTTTTGGTCCTTTTTGGAGAGAGGTTTCTCGATTGGTTGTTGATTTTTTCCATTGCTTTGCAGTTGTGGAGGACTTTTATTTTAACTCCTTTCAAGCTCATCACTGTTTTCCTCCATGAAACCAGCCATGCCCTCGCCTGCAAGCTGACGTGTGGGGATGTAAGTTTGCCTTGATATATACTCTTGCCTGTGATCTGCCTGTGTAAATTCATCTTACAAGTGCGGCTTTGTGCAGATCAATTTGTCAATAACAACGATTGCTCATTTTATTGAATTGCGAATAACTATGGTTCAATTTGGTTGATCGTGTGTAACACTTACTCTTTCTTCACTTCTCCATGATTCCGCTGTTGCAATCTTTGTACAGCTTAAAATGTGCACCGTCCGTGATCAAAATATAGTGTCTACTTGTTAGATTTTGATCTAAATCATCTCTCAATCAAAGTGCAGCTAATGAAATTCTTGTTTCAACCATTCAACTGGAAGTAAAATTCCAATAGGAGGCTACCACATTCTCTCCATATAAATCATGGAATTCAAAGGATGTTGTTTTTGTTCTTAAAGGGATGCCATAATTTCTTATACTATTGAAATAGTCTCACATTGTGAGTAGAAGAGGAAATCATTTTAGTTGTATCACATTTTACATGTTATTAGAGTAAACTAAAATCCTTTGAGATAATTTTTTCCAGTCTACTTAATCAAACAAATAACGATACTTGTAGGACCTAGAAAGAGGCTATAAGCGAAAGAATTATTGAAATACTCTCACATTGAAAATAGAAAAAATGATTTCCTGGAAACAAAAACCCAAAATAGCGGCCAACAAAATTATAAGAAGATAAATTCGATAAAACAATGATCATGTTATTTACAATAAATAAGCAGTAAATATTTGATATGGTGACAGATATTCTAATTTAGCCTCTGATTGCAAAATCATGTTGAAGTTGGTTCAAAATGTGTTGTCATGTGATTAAATGTGCAGTCTTATGAGTGAACTTTATGTTTACATTTAAATGCTAAAGAAAGGACATTCTTTTAGATAAATAACCAACAAATATTTGTAAAGATTACAGACATTCCTGTTTAGTTTTAGAACTGTTAATTGCATAGGGGTGCTGATAATCAGTGTTGTTTATTCAAAATGTGTTTTGATATGATTGAATGTGCAACCTTATGAGTGAACTTATGTTAGTGATTTGTTGCAGGTTGAGGGCATCCAGGTTCATGCTGATGAGGGCGGAGTTACCCAAACACGTGGTGGTATATATTGGGTGATTCTCCCTGCTGGATGTAATGACACTGCCTTCTTCACTTTTTTCAGTTATCTTATATTCTGAATTGCGGTCAAAAAATCAAATTCACCTGAATAGTGCTTTCTTTCTGATAATTCCATTTGCTGGTTCTACCTTTATATTTTGAAATCCATATTTTTGTGGATAAAACAAGAAATGGTACTCCTCTTTTGGACTGCAGATCTTGGTTCATCATTTTGGGGATTGGTTTTCATTCTTGCCTCTACAAATCTTGTTACTGCCAGAATTGCTGCAGCATGTTTTGGAGTTGCTTTGCTTGTAGTCCTCTTTGTTGCTAAAAATGTAAGTAGTTTTTTCTTGTCTTATAAGCAAATATAATGACATTTTTCGTCTACTGAAAATGTTTTGGTGCTGCTTTGCTTATAGTTCTCTTTGTTGCTAAAAATGTAAGTAGTTTTTTCTTGTCTCATAAGCAAATATAATGACATTTTTTGTCCACTGAAATACAATGTATGTGATGGATGCTAATTGAGGTAGCAACCACAAGCTCTAACCTTTTGAAAAAAATAACAAGAGAAAATTCATCTAATTGATTTTTGATTTTGTAGTGAAAGTTTTGTGGTTGTTGAAAGCCCTCTTCAGTGAATACATCTTGAAGATTAAGATCAATAAAAATTACATCGTAGCATACAATTTGCTACTAGAAAACAAGTGGAACAATAACAGATCTAACTCATAGCTAATCTATCCAGCTAATAAATAAAATGTTCATATGAAGAGAGAAGTACTTGAAGTTCATATGATTCAAAATACATTTGCACCTTTCCACTAATTCAACTGATATTGAATGCATGCATCACATCTCCAGTGGTTGCTACTAATATTTTATTTTGAGGAATACCCATAGATCTTTGGTTGTGTTTTCTCTTCCTTAGCTATGGTTAAATCAATTAATGTAAATGTTTTTTAATACATTTATTGCCATCTCAACTAACGTGTGCATTCTATTTTCTTTCATGTAGTGGACACTTAGAGGATTATGCATCGGTATGTGATTGGTGATAATCTTTTTTAAATCTGGAGTTTCCAATATGAGTTATTCCCTTCAAGAAAGGGTTTGTTAACATAGTAGTTAATGGCTAGGTTTTATTATATTCCTTGCTATCATTTGGGTTTTGCAAGAGACTACCAAAGTCCGCATCCTGCGCTATGTTATCCTTTTCATAGGTAAGATAACATTATTTTGCCATCACATTGCAACAATGCTATATTACTCTAAGGTGCTAATGTTAACTGCTCTTTTCTCCAGGTGTGATGAACAGCTTATTTTCAGTTTATGGTAAGACCATATATGAAAAGTGCTCTAAGGATTACAGTTTTTATGAGTTTTAGAAAATCAATTTTCCAAATTGCAAGCTACTAATAGGCTGAGTCCTTGCAGATATCTATGATGATTTGATATCTCGAAGGGTCAATTCAAGTGATGCAGAGAAGTTTGCCAATCTTTGCCCTTGCCCTTGCAATGGGATGGCATGGGGAGTAGTATGGTACGTTTTTGTCAATAAACCTGTGATTGAAGTGCAAGATGCCTATCATGCTGCATTTGGAACGGACAAATTATAATATGCCATTGTAAATTTCCAATTTAATTTTTGTACCTGATAAAGCTGGATTTTATATGCAGGGGCTTAATATCTTTCACATTTCTTTGTGGAGCAATGTACCTTGGCCTTGTCATCCTATCTTGATGTTAATAGAGTGTACGTTCCCTTGGATCCATTCTCTAGTAAACTTGTTCTTCTTGGTGGTCCTCTAATGCTTGGTATTGTTTCCATAAAATGGGGACCATATATAAAATCGGGGTTTGCTTTGTGCCTATTTTTCCCGTATGTTATATGAATCAGATAGACAAGTGCATTTTATTTTATTTTTTAGATAGACAAGTGCATTTACCAAAAACCATCCATGACGTGGAAGTTGGTCACTGCCTCATGTCATCCTTGATGATGGTAATGTATTTGGCTAACCAAAAGAAATCAAGAACATGGTTTTCTTGAGCAAGTGTTCTTAGACATTCTGGTTGGGTAAAAATTCTTTTTTTAGTTTCTTAGGGTATTTTTCTAGGACACTTTTCTAAGAATGACTTTGTATCTTTCTATAAATACATAGTAGGAAAAGTAGATGCATGAATTTTAAGATCTGATTATTATAAATACATGGTAAAAATCTTAATTTGAATAAAAAATGATTCTTCCTTTAAAAGTTTTAGAATTAACTAATTTTCGTTAAATTTTAATCATTGATTTTTAAGTAATTTTAATGAATATAATTTGTATTGAGTTTAAATTTTAATATGTAATAGAATAGATATTAGTTTTTTGAAAAATAATTTAAAAAATAAGAGATATTTCTAGGAAAGTTTTTTAAAGATACTTTGAAAACACTATTCTTTTTGTCTTTGGTGTTCGAGAGTGTAAGAAATGTTGGCAGCTAGAATTCAGCGTTTGACGTGTAGTGCCCACAGTTTTTGTCTAATGCCAGGCCTTAGCCATGGTCGAAGATGGTCTCCATTGCCTCTTCAATTCTTTTCGACAATGGTAGTGATTTAAGTTCACATGGTTGAATGAATACAGTTCCCACTATTTTTTTCGTTAAACTTGAACAAGCTCCATGAAAAATATGAAACTCAAAATAACATGCAAGGGCGTGATTGAGTTGAGTTCAAGATATCTTGTCGTATAAACATTTCACAATGATGAATACAAACTGATGTTCATCTCTATCTGTTTCTTTTTTTTCAGGTTCTTCCTGGATTTGTGCTTAATTTTTTCATTTTGAGCTGGAAAAAGATTGACTTCATCATTTAGAGTAATTAAAGGCTTTGATCGATTCCCTGGATTGTAGCTCTCTTTTCGTTAGTGGCACATTGGTGTTGGTTGATATATTCAATTAATGCATTCATTCCGTTGTACATCCATCCATACATTTAAATAATTCATCGGTTCGATAACTAAATTGTTAGGCGGAAGCCTTTATTTATTGTTCCATTTTCTGAAACCTTCCCTGTAGGAAGGCCTTTTTTACGATGGTAATGTATTTTTCACTAAATTCCTTTTCTCAAGAGAGGTCTATACTTTTAGAAATAATGGAATATAACGTAAAATTGTAGATCATAACGATGTGAATGGTTAGATGATCCTACTATTGTTGTTGAGTAAGAAGGCTTTCATACAGGAAAAGTGAATTCATTTTGATAGATTCAAAATTAAACAATAATATTACTAACTTCAAAAAATTATTCCAATGTTTACAGTTTCTTACTAACTTAAAAGATTATTGCAATGCTTGCATATAAAGCCTTCAAATAACATTAAGCTCAAAAGCTACAAATGCTTGTCGATGGATGTTACACAACTCACATCTGGATAATAATGGATGAGTTATCCCGACTATTTACATGGAACAAATCGAGGAGTTGGGATGCCCAACATTCTGCCGATTCTTCAACAGCCTGGCTACAAACCACAAGGTTTTAATCCTTAGTCAATGAATGGCCGATTTACATCTTAAGGTAGAGAACCACGTTCAGTTGGTTTCATCCCATCACAATAAGGTTCGAATATCCTTTCTTGCTTCCTTAATTGAATGGCTCCATCATCCTTATACTCTAGGCAGCTATCTACTGAAACTTCGTTTAGTAACGATTTTTCAATTTTAATTCTAATTTTATACCAATTTTTATTCATCGTTACTATACAAATTTTTATATACAAATTTTTATTTTATAATTTACTATTGAACTTAATTTTGTTTGATAATGAAACTTAATTTTCAACTTTCTACTATGTTTGAAATTGAAACACATCATTATTAAACACATCTTAAGTATCGGAATCCAAATAAAAATGCTTCTTAGTACAAATGTAGCCCTGTAGACAGAAGAGAAGATGATAAATTAAAAACATAAGCACAATGTTTTTCATTGCTACGTACATACAAGACAATGGCCTCTGCTCCTTTTCGGCGCCCAAATGGGAGCACAAATTTGACCACAATGTGGCTCGAGAATTTTCCAGAAGACATGAATGCGAAACTTCCTTTGGCCAAAGATTTCGGATAGTTGCTTTATGCTCTATTTTTTGGGTAGAAAATCTAAAAGCCTCTTGCTCCATTCCATGTAAATTTGCTCGTACCGGAACAAATTCATCAGATAAAATATAATGTTAAAAGCTCTATCGAGAAAACATTAATTTGGAAGCCAGGCTTACGACTAACACTCTTCCATCACGATGCTTCATCCGCCCATGATATTTTAGACCAAGGGAATTTTGAGCAAGAAAAAAGGTTTTCTGAAATGGATTGCTCAGTTTCTGTAGGTTCTATAT
>JAMKPZ010002097.1:0-29369 GCA_024699675.1 Amphibolis antarctica
CGATCTCCTAAACCCTAAACCCTAATCCCTAATCCCTAAACCCTAAACCCTAAACCCTAACCCTAAACCCTAAACCCTAAACCCTAAACCCTAACCCCTAACCCCTAACCCCTAACCCCTAACCCCTAAGCCCTAAACCCTAAACCCAAAACACTAAATCTTAAACCCTAAGCCCTAAACCCTTAACCCTAAACCCTAACCCCAACCCTTTCACTAAACGCTAAACCCTAAACCCTAACCCTAACCCCTAACCCCTATCCCGTAACACCTAAACCCTAAATCCTAAACTCTGAACCCTGAACCCTGAACCCTGAACCCTAAACCCTAAACCCTAAACCCTAACCCTAAACCCTAAACCCTCAACCCCTAAACCATAAATCCTAACCCTTAAACCCTAACCCTAAACCCAAAACCCTAAATCTTAAACCCTAAGCCCTAAACCCTTAACCCTAAACCCTAACCCTAACCCTTTCACTAAACGCTAAACCCTAAACCCTAACCCTAACCCCTAACCCCTATCCCGTAACCCCTAAACCCTAAATCCTAAACTCTAACCCTATGTCTAACCCTAAACCCTAAGCTCTAAACCCTAAACCCTAACCCTATCCCTAAACCCTACCACTGGCCAGAAAATAATTCTCTCTAAAATTTTCTTTGTGGTCAGCCAAAGTGCTAAACATAGTCATATCACGGTGTGGAATAGCATCTTAGGTTGTCCTCACTCGACCTGGCCTTTTGTTTATCTTGACTACCCCTTCTTCAAAGGCAGAGCCAAACTTGCCTATTTTCATGATTTCATTCTCAAACTTCAAAACAAACTCGCTGGGTGGAAAGGCAAGTTTCTCAGCCCTAGAGGGAGACTCATTCTCGTCAAACATGTTCTCTCCAGTAATCTCATCCACCTACATTTTCCTATCACCCTCCCTATCGAGATTCTCAACACTATTAACCAAATCTATGCTAAATTTCTCTGGAATGAAAACACGATCACTCACTATGTACATTGGTTAAGCTGGCACAAAATCACCTTACCCATTAAGAAAGGGGGACTTGCTATCCGTGATGTCAAGGATCTTATGCTTGCTCTACACATGAAGCTTGTCTGGAGAATGTTAATCAGAAACAATCTCTAGGCAGATGGCATGAAGAATATTTATGGTGATATCTCCACTTGTGAGATTCAACGCAACGACTCCCAAGCCTGAAAGAACTTAGTAATCACTTGGAACTACTTCAAAGGCCAAACCAGCTTCATTGGTAATCAACTGATTTGGAATCTTGACAACTCTAGTAACTTCACTGTCAATAAAGCCTAGAACTTTATCAGACATCGAGGTTTGACCTTCAATTTTTTCAAGCATATCTGGACTCGATACATTCCTCCCAAGATCTCCCTTTTCATTTGGAAGATCATCCACAACATTCTCCCCACTGACAACATCCGTCAATCTAGGGGTTTTGTTCTACCTTCCAAATGTACCAACTGCTGGAATAACAACCATGAAGAAACTACGGATCACATCTTCTATGACAATCAACTTGATTCGGCTATCTGCCAATGGATTCTAGATCTCCTTGCTACTTCCCTAAACCTTAACCTTAAACACTAAACACTAAACCCTAACCTCTAACACCAAACCCTAACACCTAAATCTTAAAAATTAAACCCTAACCCCCAAACCCTAACCCTTAACTCTTAAACCCTAAATCACAAACCATAAACCCTAAACCACATACCATAAACCTAAACTCTAAACCCTAATCCCTAACCCTAAACCCTAAACCCTAAACCCTAAACACTAACCCTAAACCCTAACCCCTAAACCTTAACCCCTAACCCCTAACCTCTATACCCTAAACCCTAAACCTCAAACTTTAAATCCTAAACCATATACCCTGAACCCTATTACTAAAGAGTTACTTTGTAGGAGTCTGACGCATATGCAGAACCAACCTGATTATATTCCTTTTAAATCTAATAATTGATTTTGGAACCTCTCTCATTTACTTTATGCAGATAACACTCTTCTGTTCCTCAATAGCCATCGCTCCAATTTGGAAAAAATGAACAACTTCCTCCAAGATTACGAAAGTGTCACCAGTTAGAAAATAAACCTTTCCAAGTGGGTCTTTGTGGTCAACAAAGGAGTCAAACCTAGCTATATCACTGAATTGGATAACATATGGGGTTGCACCCACTAAACTTGCTTATTTTCATGATTTTATTCTTAAATTACATACACTTACTTTGTGTTATTGCCTTTTCTATCAGGATTCTCAACACAATTAACCAAATTTGTGCTAAATTTCTTTGAAATGAAAACACGGTTACTCATCATGTGCATTGGTTAAGTTGACACAAAGTCACCCTGCCCATTGATGAAGGGAAACTTGTTATTCGCGATGTCAAGGACCTTATGCTTGCACTGTGCATAAAGCTTGTCTGGAGAATCTTACTTAGTGATAATATTTAGGCCGACGACATGAAGAATATCTATGGTGACATCTCTACCTATGAGATTCACAGAAATGACTCCCAAGCTTGGAAGAATCTGGTCTACACTTGGAACCACTTCAAAGGCCAAACTAATTTTATTAGTAATCACCATTTTTGGAAACTTGACAACTTTGGTAATTTTATTGTCAATAAGGCTTGGAATTTTATTAGACATCGTGGCCCAACCTTCAACTTCTTCAAGCATATCTAGAGTCAGTACATCCCTCCCAAGATCTCCCTTTTCATTTGGAAGATCATTCACAACATTCTTTTCACAGATGACATTCGTCAATCTAGGGGTTTTGTTTTACCTTCCAAGTGTATCTATTGTTGGAATGACCATCAAGTTGAAACCACGGATAACCTCCTTTTTGACAATCAACTTGCTTCGACTATCTGGAACTGGATCCTTGATCTCCTTGCCATTACCACTTATAATCGTCGTTCTTGGATCTAGAACTCTATCACTAAAAAGACCATCTAGAACAATCTCTTCCTTAAGTACTTTATTATGATTATCCTTTGGGAGATCTGGAAGTACAGATATCACATTATTTTTCAGAATACGATGCTCTCACTTCCATTAATCAAACACAATATTTGCAACCAGCTATGAGATTTCAGAATGCATAACCACCTACCTGATCATATCATGACATACCTGAAGACTACTATCTCCAGATGATGCTTTCCAACCTCTTCAGCTATGAGACTCACCAAGTGACATCGCTCCCTACTTCTCCTTTTTTCACTTCCACATATAAGAACTACTTACTACTAAACCCTTTTTGTTGGAAAAATGTCCCCACTCTCCTTTACAGGTGGCAACATAACAGTCTAGACGTGACAAAACTCTGGTGGACGGGCAGAAGGCCAACAGCCAGGTTGGTGGCTACCAGTTGTCGGCTAGAGATCGGTCGGACATTGATTGATTCCGACTAGACACTGGCAACTCTTTACGGCCTAAGCTGCATATTACCGAGACTAAACCTCTCGACCCGATATGCAAGCTTAGCCATTCAACACCTTGCAAACTTTGGGTGGTACTCGACTTGCCACCTGGATGGCAAATCACTGTACCCGACCCTCACTCGATCCTCTTACCCTTGCTACCTTCTCGGCCATTCAAGCGGCAATGCAGCTCGGTTTTGTCCGACTTCAAATGCAAAAGATAATCTACCACCTTGGCGGTATCCGGAACATTCGGCTGGCCACTGGTCGGATACAGGCACCTTTTCACTTTTCACGGTCTCCCAACTTGCCATTGGGAACTCCCAGACGGTCGTGAGTTTTTCCCAGAAGATCGCTAGTCGTACCCGCTTCCCACGCGACCCTCTCAACCTTCCAACTTTCTATGTGCTTCTCTCGACAAAGCAACTCTATTTTATTTAGCAACCAAGTTTGGAGAAGACCTACCGCCTTGCATCGAAACGCTCGGATGGATCCAAGCACCCAACCAACTTACTGGTCTCCCGGCTCGCTGCTAAAAACTCTCAACGTGCCGTGAGTTTTTATCGGATAGCCGCCGGTACCACCCGTTTCCGCAAGACCCTCTCACCCTAGCTGCTTTCCCTATGCTACCCGCGGTTGCTAGCATCATGTGGCTTCTGGACTACTTGGCGGGCTATTGGTCAAATCCAAGCTTTGAACCTCCCTTATTGGCCTCCCAGCTCACCGCAGAACACCCGACTCATCGCAGAACACCCGGCTCACCATGTGTGTTACCCGAAAAGTCGCTAGCCGCACCCACTTCCTACTCAACCCTCCTACCTCTTGCAGTTTTCAATAGGGTTTTGGCCTAGTCCCCCCTATTGTGTAACCGCTTTTTACTATAGGTGGCCCCAACCTGATGAATATCATTTTGGAGTAATTTATTTAAATAAAAAAAAAACTCTAAACCTTAACACAAACCGTAAACCCTAAACCTTAAATTCTAAACACCAAATCTCAAACTCCAAACCCTAAACACTAACCCTAAACCCTAACGCTTAAACCCTAAACCCTAAACCTATCACCATTCCTCACCTTTTCTTTCTCTCTCTAAATGGGAACGTCTCTCTCTAGAATCTCAGGCGATTTTTCTCTCTCCCTCGATGGGGTCTCCCCAACTAGCTAGATGGGAGACCGTCGAATAGTCGTTTGCTAGCGTCTCCTCTGGGGGAACACGCCAGAAACTCTGTGCTTACCGAGATTCTCCCTGGATATCCGCTGATGGTCACTGACCGACTGACAGTGGCATGGTGATGCAGCCAACATCTTCTTCTCCAAGCACGCTATCTCCCCCATGCCCTGCCGATGGTGTCACCCAGCCTTGCTCTCAGAACCCGGGTCCTCAACAGACGGCTGGTGGACCAGCGACTGTGCACAACATCTCCTTCGATGGGTTTCCACCTCTGGGAATGCAAAATACACCAACTAAAACTGGCTTCCCCTCCAACGAGTTGGGTCCCCCCCAACCTTCATAGATCCTCATGTGGTAGCCGCCCCCCCCGCAACCGACTCCCCACCGTTCTTTTGCATCACTGTTCAAACAGGCCCTCCCGCCACCGATATTCCCCTCACTCCATGAAATAGGTATGCGGCCTCCCTCCCTTCCCGTTAATGGTAAACCGTGTATTTCTTTTGCCCCAGGTGAGGTTTTAAAAAATGGCGGAGCCTTTTGAAAACAAGACCTTAGTCGGGCGGTTTTACACTAAAAGGCCAAATCTAAAAGACATTTTAGACAACATCAAAGGAGGGATTGACATCACAAGGAATATTGTCTCCTTAGCCATCGATAACCACTTCATTTTGATCCAATTTTCACACGGGGAGGACTTCATTTGCACCTTGGTCAAAGAATAGTGGTTCATCAAGAAGAGGAAGATGAGCATCTTCCGGTGGAGCCCCTCATTTTCACTCAGATTGGAGTCATCCTGGGCCCCAATCTGGCTCAACTTACCGAAGCTAAGGATACACCTCCAATGTCTGGGAGCTATCTGCTCCATTGCAGGTGCACTGGGGAAATTTCTGTGCATCCATCAAGACGTTGCCCACTTCCGCCGACCCAAAATCACAGCGATCTACGTAGAGATGGACCTCTCCAAACCGCTTCCCACTTCAATATACATTGACTATGGTGACGAGAGGATCATCCAGCCAATTGTGTATGGGAACAACGTCCCAAAATACTGCTCAAGATGCACCATCATCGGCCACTCGAACACCACCTATCGTTGGCAACCACCAACAGCCCTTGCAACTATTCCAGGGGAAGGAAGTGAAGCACCTCTGCAACTGAAGCAGAGACGGGAGTGGAGAGCCATTAAGCGAAGAGGCCAATGGTCGACTACTTTTGTTGCTGAAGCTGACAATAGACCTAACAGGGGTCAGACCAACCAGAATACCTTGGGACAGGGTGCAAACCTACAGGGACCAAACATGCCTGACAATCACTTGGCAAATAGCCAGGACACTTTCGTTCCGGATACTCTCCAACCGGCCAGTCGCGTGATGACGAGTATTACTAATCCAGCCCTCCGCAATTAATCAAGGGAATTCTAAAGACTTAAGGTATCTCAACAAAGAAACTCTTCCACTAAGATGAACAAAGCCAATGAAAGAGGATCGCCTTGGCGAATACCTCTAGAAGGATTGAAAAAGGCAGTTGAAGCACTGTAGATCATCACCAAAGTGGGGTTGTGCTCAATGCAATGCTAAATAAGATGAATAAACTTATCACTAAAACCAAACTTCTAAAGAGTAAAATAGATAGCCTTCCATTCCACTCTATCAAAAGCCTTAGCCATGTCATGATTAACAATAATATTGCCTCCCCTAAAGCCCAAATCAAGATGTTGCATCATCTCCTATGCTAAAGCAATATTGTCAAAAATGCTACAATGTTTAACAAAAGCTCATTGGGTCAAAGAGATAAGATCAAGTAAGAGGCTAGATAATTGGTTAGCAAGAATCTTAGTAACACATTTAAGGTTTAGGGTTTAGGATTTAGAGTATAGGATTTAGGGGTTAGGATTTAGGGTTTAGGATTTAAGATTTAAGGTTTAAGGTTTAAAGTAAAGAATTATAGAAAGTTAGTCTGCAACTCTTAATGACTTAGGTTTTGACAACTAACCACTGACCTAATTATCTAATCAAAGATAATTAAGGAAATCTAGGGTTTAGAGTCGTCACTTAATTTTTATGCTAAAAACTAGAAAAATAAGAGGGTGAAGACCAGAACCTGAGGCAAGCTTCATGAACTATCTAGTTAAGGCCTAAGAGATTTAGGACTTTCAAGATTTTGGGTAAGGACCTAAGGTACTCATAGGGAAAGTGTTAGGCATCCCTTCATTATTTTCCATATGGGTTTTGCTCCAAGAAAAGGATTTTTTAGTATGTTCCTCTTAGGGTTTTAATGTTGGAAAATGAAGTCAGGTTGGTTGACCTAGGTTAAGCATTAGTTGTCCTTGTTTTACTCTAATAGCTTTAGTTGTCCTTGTTTTAGGGTACATTGGTTGTTTAAGGTTTGATAAAATGAAATGGTTGTTCGATTGGGGTTTGATATTTGTCTTGAGCTTAGAAGGTTGATTGCTATCAATTTTAGGGTTTGATTGTTTGGGGTTTTAATGTTTAAGTGAAAATTAAATGCGATTAAAATGATAGTGTTCATGCTTGATGAATACTTAAGAAACATTTGACTCAAAACTCAACCTATGGCTAAAGAAAGATATGATAAATGACATTCAAACAAGATAATTGAATAATCGAGTTAGACATTTAATGATTGACATGATAAAAATGTTCTTCATGACAACAAAATGGTCAATGAAATAAGTAATATAATGTTAAAATCAGAGCTTGCATCTTAATTGGTGAAAGAGGACCTCACCTGTCAAAGGATTTCCGATGGGGATCAATGGATATACTTGAATAAGGAAAATCATAATAACAAATGGTGCTCCAAACTATATTTTGAAAAAGTCTGTCTATGCGTTACTTTAGAATAGGGAAAATTGGAATAAGAAATAGTATTTTGAATCATGTTCCGAAAAAGTCTATTTTTGAAATAGGTTGGAATCGTTATAACGATTGATGTTCCAAAAAGTTTTGTTTCGAGAACAAGTCAAAATCGTTATAACAATTAATGTTCTAAATTGTAAACCAACGAGAAATTTCCTCTCTCCTAGAGAGGAATATCTGTTAGCTAAAAAAAAGATAAGAATTTAATGAAAAAATTTCCTATCACCTGAAAAGGAACATTCATTGGTGCACTTAGAAAAAATCCAGACTATGTCAATCGCACCTAGTATGGTAAAAGGTTTAGGTTAAACATTCTGTGGAGTCCATAACGTTTAGCCATACCTTCCATGAGGTTTGAAAGGTTTAGGCTAAACGTTCTATGGAGTCTGTAACGTTTAGCCATACCTTCCATGAGGTTTGGAAGGTTTGAGTTAAACCTACCGACTTGCATGGAAGGTTTAGCTTAAACCCCTTCGCATCTATAAGCCAACACTTATACCTGCCAACCTACAACACATTCAATCTCTTTCCATCAAATCATATCAACATCACCTAATTTACTTCTTGTAATCACAGAATGCCAAAAAAAAAATCCACCCTACACCTAAGGGAATGATCACTTCAGCTTAGTATATCAATCTTTATCTTCACCTTTGAAATTCATAAATATCTAAAGAGTTTGCATTTAAATTTCTAATCCTTGAGATACACTTCAAGGAAGTTCTTAAGAGGCAGCCCCTCTAAAGAGTTTACTTTTTTAATTTCATTTCCTTGAGATGCACTTCAAGGAAGCTCTCAAGAGGCAATCCCTCTAAAGAGTTTTTTTTTTCAATTTCCTTTCCTTGAAATGAACTTCTAGGAGGCTCTCAAGAGGCAACTCCTCTAAGAGTTTGCTTTTTCAATTTCCTTTCCTTGAGACGTACTTCAAGGAAGCTCTCAAGAGGCAACCCTTAAAGAGTTTGCATTTAAATTTCTACTCTTTAAGACACTTTAAGAAAGCTCTCAAAAGGCAGCATCTACAAAGAGTTTGCATTTAAAATTTAACTCCTTAAGACACACTTTAATGAAACTCTCAAGAGGCAGGCCTGAGTTTGCTTTTAAATTTCATTTCCTTGAGATGCACTTCAAGGAAGCTCTCAGGAGGTAGTCCCTCTAAAGAGTTTGTTTTTTCAATTTCCTTTCCTTGAAATGCACTTCTAGGAGGCTCTCAAGAGGCAGCTCCTCTAAGAGTTTGCTTTTTCAATTTCCTTTCCTTAAGACATACTTCAAGGAAGCTCTCAAGAGACAACCCTCAAAGAGTTTGCATTTAAATTTCTACTCTTTAAGACACATTTTAAGAAAGCTCTCAAAAGGCAGCCTCTCCAAAGAGTTTGCATTTAAATTTCCTTTCCTTGAGACGCACTCCAAGGAAGCTCTCAAGAGGCAGCCTCGAGTTTGCTTTTTTTAATTTCCTTTCCATGAGACGCACTTCAAAAAAACTCTTTAAAGATGCCCTTCTAAAGAGTTTACATTTTAATTTCCTCTCCTTGAGACATCACTTCAAAGAGGCTCTTTAGAGACATCACTTCTAAAGAACATGCTTTTAATTCCTTGCTATTTCATTTCCAAACCTGCTTCTTAATTCTCTGCCATGTTTTATGTTCAATTATGCCATGTTTTATGTTCAATCACACTCTCCAATGCCTTGCAATGCTTTATCTTTTCAGTCATGCTTTTTTTTAATCTCTTGTAGTTTTATTTTTAGTCATGCTTGTTTAATTTCTTGAATTGTTATTTTCAGTCATATTCTTTAATTTCCTACACTTTTGTATTCAATTATACCTCTCAATTTCCTGCCCTACAATTTTATTCTCAAACATGCCTTTTAAGTTCCCACCAAGTTTTCTTTCTACCATGCATTTCAATATCCAACCAAGGTTAAATTTCCAGCAATACTTTCAAATGTCATGTCATTTTTAAACTTCTTACTATACTTTTTATTTCAGCCATATTTTTTTAATTTCCTACATTTTTTATATTCAATCATGCTCCTTAATCTCTTTCAATTTTATTCACAGCCATACTCTTTAATTTCTAGCCACACTTTACTTTCAACTAAACTTTTCAATCTCTTACAATTTTATTCATAGTCATGCTCTTTAATTTCTTGCCATACTTTATTTTCAACCATGCTTTTCAATCTCTTGTAATTTTATTTCCAATTAGGCCTCTCGATTTCTGGTAGTTTTGTTTCCAACCATGTTTGCCTTAATTTCTCACCATCCTACTTGCAACCGTGCTTTTAAATCCCTTGTCATGTTTTATCTCCAATCGAACTTTCCTATTTCTTGTCATGCTTTATTTCCAATCACACTTTTTTAAAATGTCATGCTTTATTCCCAATCACACTTTTTTAAAATGCCATTAAGTTTCATGTCTACCACATATTTTAATTTCCTACCAAATCTTAATTTCTTGTCATGCTACTTAACTTCGGGCTATGCTTTTAATTTCCCACCGTAGTTCCAACTTCTCCTTGCATCTTAATCTCTTATTATATGTTATTTACTTGATCGTGACCTATCCTCACTGAAACCAATATTTATTTTCAACATCACAATGCTCATCTTATCATTGTCAAGAACCTTTTCTTTCATGTGTAGCATTTGTTTCTCAGTTCAACACATACAATCGACATTTAGAACTCCAATAGAGCTTGTGCACCCCTTACCTGGTTTAAGGGCTGGATCGTAGCATTTAGAAGGAGCTACATCCGAGTATGTGCCTTTTACTAGTCATTTTCCCTTTAATGTCAATTTGTTTTATTTTCTATAATTGCTCTAATCGTATCTACCAGTTCATAGATTCAGATTTCAAGATTACAGCACATTCGGCTAACAACTTAGCACCAACCCATCTTTCATTTCCATAGACAACCCCTAATTGTAGTTGTTGCCTTCAAGCTTGTGCTTCCCACTCAATTTAGCTATGTTGCATTAGTTTCCCATGAGTTCATTACACTTGATTCTATTATGCTATTTCCCTTCAAGGATCTGTGTAAGGGGGGTGCCTTTTTGTTGGGGTCTAAGCCAGTAATTACTCTTGTGGTGAAGGCGTAATATTTGTGGAATTGTCAAGTCATACTCAAGACGTGTCAAGTGCTATTGATCACTTATAAGAAAGGCATGCACCCTTACTATCAACTTGAGCTTTTGGCGTAGAGGTAGTACCGATCCTATCAAGTGGTATTAGAGTCTAACAGTCACGGGTTTGAGTCCCCAAGGCGTCTAGGAGGCGGATTGTTGGGGTCTAAGCTAACAGTCGCCCTCATGGCGAACATGTAATGCCCATGAGATTGTCAAGTCATACTTAAGACATGTCAAGTACTATTGATCACTTATAAGAAAGGTATGTACCCTTACTATCAGTTCGAACTTTTGGCATAGTGGTAGCATTGATCCTATTACTTTTTCCCTAGCCATCGATTTTCAATCTCGATCCAAGAGAGGCATACTATTAGCATCCTATTTTTACACATCACATGCACATCACTTTATTTTTTACACTTTGGTATATTTCAATATAATTTAATATTCATGCACCTTGACCTTGCTAGATTTTTAATCAACAAATATTCCTCTTCAAGCGAGAGGAACTTCTATTAGTTTATTTGCTTTTACTAAATTTTCACTAAGTTTAATCAACAGATATTCCTCTTTAAGTAAAAGAAACTTCCGTTGGTCCCAAATTCCTTAATTTACGATGAGCCGTAGAGTAATACCTGTAACTTTATGGTGAGCAATGAGATAATACCCTTAACTTTACAACGAGTTGTAAAGTAATGGGCTCTCATTGCTTTATTTTGGCTGAACTTCTATTGGATCTAACAAAACTTTCGTTGGTCCTTAGCTTCCTCTACTTGTAGCTGCTCTATTTTGGCAAAACTTCTATTGAACCAGGCGAAACTTCAATTGGTCCTTTTCCTTCATTTGAGTTGCTTCTGCAACAATAGACATTCTACTAGCCCATTTGAATTTCTAAGTTTCAATCAATAGATATTCCTTTATAGGTGAGAGGAAATTTTGTTGATTTGCTTTTACCTAACTTCTACTTTTTATTTAATTTAATTTCTACTCTTTTATTTAATTTCTACTTTTATATTTAAAATTCTACTTTTTATTTAACTTATGATTTTTATTTAATTTCTAATTTTTTATTTAATTTCTGCTTCTTTATTTAAATTCTACTTTTTATTTAATTTCTACTTTTTAATTAATTTCTAATTTTTTATTATTTATTGTCTTGTCCGAAAGGTTTAAGCTAAACCTTCCACGCAAGTCGGTAGGTTTAGCTCAAACCTTCCAAACCTCACAAAAGGTATGGCTAAATGTTATAGACTCCACAAAACGTTTAGCCTAAACCTTTCAAACCTCACAGAAGGTATGGCTAAACATTATGGACTCCACGAAACGTTTAACCTAAACCTTTAGCCATACTAGGTGCAATTGACATAGTCTGGATTTTTTCTAAGTGCACCAGCAAATGTTCCTCTCCAAGTGATAGAAAATTTTACTGGTTTATTTTCATTTAATTCCCTTTTTTTTTCTGCTAACGAATATTCCTTCTCAAGAGAGAGGAAATTTCATTGGTTTACAATTTAAAACAATAATCGTTATAATGATTTTGACTTATTCCCGAAACAAAACTTTTCAAAACATCAATCGTTATAACAATTCCAACCTATTTCAAAAATAGACTTTTTCGGAACATGGTTCAGAATATTATTCCTTATTCCGATTTTCCCTATTCTAAAGTAACGCATGGACAAAATTTTTCAGAATATGGTTTAGAGCACCATTTGTTATTATGATTTGCCTTATTCAAGTATATCCACTGATCCCCACTGGAAATCCTCTAATAAGTGAGGTCATCTTTCACCAATTAAGATGCAAGCTCTGATTTTAACATTATATTACTTATTTCATTGACCATCTTATTGCCATGAAGAACATTTTTATCATGTCAATCATTAAATGTTTAACTTGATTATTCAATCATCTTGTTTGAATGTCATTTATCATATCTTTCCTTAGCCATAGGTTGAGTTTTGAGTCAAATGTTTCTTAAGTATTCATCAAGCATGAACACAATCATTTTAATCGCATTTAATTTTCACTTAAACATTAAAACCTCAAATAATCAAACCCTAAAATCAGTAGCAATCAACCTTCTAAGTTCAAGACAAACATCAAACCCCAATCGAACAACCATTTCATTTTATCAAACCTTAAACAACCAACGTACCCTAAAACAAGGACAACTAAAGCTATTAGACTAAAACCTCTTTTCATGCTTAACCTAGGTCAACCAACCTAACTTCATTTTCCAACATTAAAACCCTAAGAGGAACAAACTAAAAAATCCTTTCTTGGAGCAAAACCCATATGGAAAATAATGAAGGGATGCCTAACACTTTCTCCTATGAATACCTTAGGTCCTTACCCAAAATCTTGAAAGTCCTAAACCTCTTAGGCCTTGACTAGACAATTCATGAAGCTTTCCTTAGGTTCCAGTCTTCACCCTTTTCTAGTTTTCAACATAAAAATTAAGTGACGACACTAAACCTTAGATTTCCTTAATTATCTTTGATTAGATAATTAAGTCAGTGGTTAGTTGCCAAAACCTAAGTCATTAAGAGTTGCAAACTGACTTTCTATAATTTCAAATGCACACACTACCACCACCGCTTAAGCTTTCAACACCCCACCCCTTAACCATGATTGTAGATTTGCCACCACCTCCTACCATTTATGACCTAAACCTACTCGTTGTACTATGGAAGGGTAAACAAATATATACACTACATCCTTTGTTGGAGCTAGAAATATGACATGTAACATTCATGAGATTGTATTTTATTGGATTATTAGTGTTTCTTCAAACTATGGTCAAGGAGTTGTCTAATTAAACTATAATTTTCTTTACTTTTCTAAATGACCCTCACATCAGCCCATGTTGTCACTAGATGAACTTCATTTACCTTATTTCCTTTCAAAAAAAGTTTTATATAAGTGTATGGTCAACTAAATGAGTGTCTACATAATGAATAATTTATTTTATCTGTTGAAAATTTATCAAACACCACTTGATAAGGCATGAGACCTGGTCAAGATTTTTTTAAAAGATGTTTGTTGGTTAGGGATACACTTAAAATTAAAAAGGAAATTTTCCTTTCTCCTCTACTTGACTATCCCTCCCTTTCCCCTACACAACCTGCCCTTCCCCTTCCTCTTCTCCTTCGCACAACTACCCTTCCCCTTCCTCTGCACAAATGAAAGCGAATGCCAATGCTACTGCACCACTCTATACCCTCTCTTTCATCCGATGATCACTTAAAAACCCACGAGGTTTCACCGGCCCTGCTGGCAGACGAGCCGAGGTATAAAGAATGGAAAGATAATTGTATGTAGTGCATTATCACGTAGGGTGGATGGCTCATGATACAGAATCACCACCTTATTTTTGCGAAGAAAATAAGGAAAACTAGATGGGAAAAGATTCATCCACCATCAAAAGGATAGAAGCACGAAAACATAAAATACCAACGTAAAGTAGCGTAAAAATGAATGACTTCTGCGAAAATGAGAGAAACTGGATAGAGGACTCAAGGTACTATTGGGAAAGATGTCAGGCACCCCGAGACAGTCTGAGTAATCTTGACCTCTCCCTGGTTATAAAAAGGAACGTGATAGTAGTCAGCCTGGCCTAAGTTGGCAAGGATTCATGTTGATGACCTCATCCTAGAGGATTCACCTAGGCATCTAGAAGAGTAGTCTTAACTCCTTCTAGTAAAATAAGTGGGAAACTGCCACTGCAAGGATTCACGCAAGATCCAGTAGGAAACGAGGAGAGGTAAAAGGTACGGCAGCTACCGCCATGGACCGTCAGCTGAAGAGTCAAAGGTCTGGTGAGACTGCCAGTCGGCATGTCGAAAGTCCAAGCATGGGGTTGGCTTCTGCCTGGCATGCTGCCTCTCTTTCCTGGTGTTGACCCCTATGCTTAACATTTATTAGCTACCGAGTAAATCAATCTGCCACCCATCGGCACGCCAGTATATCACCCCAGTGGTCGGTTCCCCCAAACACCTCCCCAGTAAAGTTCCACTTTGTTGGTGTTGACGCTCGCGTTCAGCACCAATTGGACCGGCCACCCACCGACACGCTAGTAAAATACCCCGATGGCTGATTCCGAACTCTTCCACCAACATGCAAATACCCGTTAACATGTCCGCAACCACCAGAGGAGAGAAAATAGCCGACCACACAGAACTTCTATCCAAGGATGGAAGACCATTTTCCAAATTGGGGGGGCAAGGTAAACGCCATGAGGTTATGATGACCGTAGGCAAAGCTCAGTTCAACTTTCGGGGTAAAGTACATGGTCGTTGGGTCATCAGTCGGCACCCAATCCCAGCTATCCACCACGGCCTATTCCTCCGAACCAATGGCTATGTTCCTAGTGCACGTCAATCTCCCTTACCCAACGCTAGTCAACCTACCATGACTACTAGCTAAATGCCTAAGTAAATAATTCAAATCAAATAGAAAGATACGGCAAGATTTAATTACTTAAATCCCGTAATCAATCAATCACGTGGATTACGGGATTAAACCAAAACATACGTAGGGTTTCCATCCCGGGATCACCCAAAATGGAAGGTAATTCCCTATATAAATGGCCATCTGTTCCATGCAGGGGGAGGATTTTTTTTCAAGGTTCTAGAGAAGTAATTTTGGAGGAGAGCTGCTCAGAGCATCAACGTCTTATTGCCGCACCGGAGCAAAGACTTCTGACCATCGCTAGCATCTCCATGTAGGTAAGCCCCTTCTCCCTTACCGTCATGCTTCTTATTTAGCCTCTTTTGTTCGAACTCTAACCGTATTAGACCTTCACCACGCAAAGGGAAAGGTCAGAGGATATGCCCGGGTCTCATTCCTTCTGATACGTTTCCAAAGGTACCGGCAGCCTCCCTCCCCATCGAGTAAATCCACCTGGTATGGTCGAGATCAGTTTGGTCACAATTTGTTTGTCGGGTTTTTATATGGAAACCCATATTTTCTTATGTATTTTTACAAGCATATCATCGAGTTTCTCTGTCCCTTTTCTTTGAAATACCTGACCACCATCAGACGTGTCATCTCCACTTACAGACGATCGTCTCCCTGAAGGTGTCCACCTCTCCCATCTTTTAAGACTAGGTGCAGAAATCTCTGCACCCAGAAGTGGAGACAGCATACCGAGTGAACATCCAACCCTAGACCCAGATGTCCAATAAGCAGACAGGCAAACCCACCAAACCTCTGGCTTCAGCCAGAGGTCCATAGAGGTGGCTACCACGTCTATATTCACGTTTTTACCTATCTCTCACTTATCTCACCGAGAGGGGCAAAGCTACCCTCCCAAAGCCTCGGAAAGGCTTCCGAGATGAGGCCGTCGACATGTATCCTTACTGACGTCAGCCGTCCTGGTGTATGAGTATGTATACCCTGACGGTTCCCCTTTACCAGGAGGAGCAAAGTCGCCCTCCCGATGCCCCGGAAAGGCTTCTAAGATGAGGCCGTTGACATGCATCCTTACCGATGCCTGTCATTCGGGTGTATGAGTATGTACACCCTGATGGTTCCCCTTTATTGGGAGGAGCAAAGCCGCCTTCCCAATGCCCCAAAAAGGCTTTTGGGATGAGGCCGTTGGCATGCATCTTTGCCGATGTCGATCGTTCGGGTGTATGAGTATGTATACCCGCACGGTCCCCCTATATTAGGAGGAACAAAGCTACTCTTACGATGTCCTGAAAAGTCTTCTAGGATGAGGCCGTGTTTGACTGGGTTAACTATTGTTGTATTCTGTTTTTAGAGCCAGAGAGAGGTCAGAATTACCTAGGCTGTCTGGAAATGCCTAACACCTTCCCCAATAGTACCGTGAGTCCCGTATCTAGTTCTACATAGTTGTATTCCATTTTCACATAGTTTTACGTGGTTTTACACCATTTCCACCATTTTCACCATTTTGATGGCGAAAAGACACTTTCTCATCCGATTTTCCATATTTTCTATGCAAAAATAAGGTGGCGATTTCGTTTAACGAGCCATCTGCCCCACATAGCGATGCGCTCCCTTAATCACCTTTCCATTCTCTGTACCTTGGTCCATTTGCTGGCTCTGCTAGCGGAACTCCATGGGCTTTTAGGTGATAGCTGGATGAAAGAGAGGGTATACCTAGTAAAAGGATTCATGCACCCAATCTGGCTGAGGTTGGCAAGGATTCATGCCAATAGCCTCATCTTGGAAGATTCACCAGGGCATCGGGAGGAGTAAGGCACTCCTCCCAGTAAAATGAGAAATTACTTGGGTGCAAGGACTCTTGCACTCGACCCAGTCCGAGTCAGCAAGGATTCATGCCGACGACCTCATTTGAGAGGATTCACCAGGGCCTCAAGAGGAGTAAGGCTACTCCTCCCGATAAAACAAATGGGAAAGCATAAAACACGTCGGCATGAGGATGCACGTGAGATCTGGTAGGAGGAGGAAAAGGATAAAGGACACGATAGCTATCACTACAGACCATTAGCTGAAGAGCCAAAGGACTGGTGAGACTACCAATCAGCCTACTGGACATCTGGAGAGATGCTCGTCTGTAAGTGAAGACAACGCGTCTGATGGTGGCCTAGCATTTATGATAAAAAGGAGTATCAAAAAATACGACAGTATAATCATTAAACGTGTAAAGAAATGTAGGTTCTTGTATGAAAACCCAAAAAATGAACCATGACGAAACTGATCTCAACCCTTCCTTAGAGGATTCACCAGGCAGGGAGGAAGGATGCCAGTATCTTTCAAAAGCGTATCCAAAGGAATGAACCCTGGAACATCCTTCGACCTTTTCCTTGTGCATGGGGAAGGTCTAGTTCGATCATGGTTACGAGATGCATGAAGATTAAAGAAAAAGATTATAGCAAGAGAGAAGGAGACTGTCCTCCCTAGCATGTGCAGCATTGTGCAGCCCTAGGGAGGGGCTCCTCTCGCTGGAGGGGTAGGAGGTTTACCTACAAGGGAAGCTGGCGACGGTCGAAAGATCCTCGCTCTAGTCAGCGCTCCCAAGAGTCCTTCGTCCTTCTATGGGTTCGAAAGAGAATCCTCGACGAAAACCTTGAAAAAGCACTCCTCCGAAAACTCCAAAAAAAGCCTCCTTCTGCATGGAAAGGACATACCCTTATATAGGGAATTACCTTCCATACTGGGGGATCCAAAGATGGTAAATCAGGGTACATTTTGATTTGGTCTCGTGATTTACGCCATTTATTAAGTGCGAGATTTAAGTGATTAATCTTGTTGTGCCTTGATGTTCGCATTCAAATGTATCACCCAGACATCAGTTGGTGGTTGAGGCCAATGTACTAGCTACTAAGAGGAAGGTATTAGCTATCGGGATCAACCCAATCATGGGTTTGGCACGCTGAGGAGCTCGATGTCCGACTGAGAGAGCGTCTAGTGTCTTGTTCAGGGGCTGGAACTTAGCCCATGGTTCAGGCGGGTAGTAGAGTTTCCCTTTTTACTAAAGGACAATCCCCTGTTCCACTAAAACTCCACTACAATCGCCTTGATGAAATTTGGAAGTTAGCATAAAGCCCCAAATGTGCGGATTCAAGGGGGGGAATGCGGCGACGGGTAGCCGATATTGGGTACCGGCTTGCGGACCGGCTATTGTGTACTTTGCCCCAAAACTTGGCCTCGACCAAGTGGGAAGGGGTAATGGGCTTTACCCTACGGCCACCGTAACATTACGGGTTTTACTCTATGCCCGGTCATAACTTTACAGACTTTACCTTATGGTCAACCATAACACTATGGACTTTACTCAACACTTGGCTTGAATTAAAGAATGGAAGTGTTAAAAACGACACTTCTGTCACACAAAGCTCATTATTTGCAGTAGTTCTGTCTGGCCAACGAAACTGTTGCAAAAGATCACTGGTAAGAGTTCCGTCCTGGAGACAGAATTGCCAGCTAATCTGCTCTGCTTCAACGAGCGGTAGGTGTGTTACCAGGTACCTACAGGTAGGCTACCAGCTACCTATAGGTCAGCAGCCATGTTCTTCTACCGAGTCCCTTGAAGAGATGAAGAGGAGTCCTTGCCTGGGAAAAGCCAGGAAATCGGAAGCCGAGGTGATGTACCGGCTTGTCAATTGGTTACCACGTGCTTTACCTGGTAGTCAGATAGGTGTTGAGCATGGGGGTCAACACACTCGTAATAGCATCCAACAAAAATTAATCACCTTGTTTGCCTCCTTCATTGTGATGCTTCATGCTCCTTGAGGAAGGTGTTGTCCCTAGGCTTTTGGTTCAATTTTGGGTCTCCTTTTCTAGTTGGGATCGATTCCTTTCTTTTTCCTTTCATTGATCAATGGAGTTGAGAAGGGGGGCAATAGACACAAAGGCGATAGCATGGTTGTGTTGAAGGAGGTGTTAGCTCCTAGCCTTCGTTGTATTTTTATCAATTTAATTTGAACAATGTAAAATAATAGGACAATGTAATTGTTATTATTTTATACTTCAATTTTTGATGTACTTGTTATATTTTTATTATTGTATTACGTACTTGACATTATTAATATGGTATTTATATTACTCACTCAATGTTTGAATGTGAAAATTATATATTTTTATCTTTTGTAGAAAATATATAATGGTAAAAAAGAGTTAAATTAAAAATAAAATAAAAAATATTTAACATTTTTTAAATTTAATTCTTATTATACACAAACACCTATTTTTTAAATTCTTATCAATTGTTGTATGTACACAAATATCCTAATAATGAATTCATTTCTCATTAATTTAATTTCAAAATAGAATTCTTGTCAATTTAATTATATTTAATGAAGGAATAGAATTAAATTCTTGTCAATTTAATATTATAACTTGGTTATCCTTATTCTTGTCAATGTAATTATTATTTATTATAACATGATTGTTCTTTCGACCTATTATATTTGTAGTTTAGTGAAGCTTCAATTATTTATTAATTATTTCTTATTTTAGTGGAAAGAATAAAAATTTAAAAGAATAATTTTAATTTAAATATGTATAGAATCATGTCACCGGAACTTTGAAACTTAGATAATAATTTTTAGTGATATTTATAGAAAATTAATTATATAAATATTTAATTTAATAGTTGAATCCTCTCCTAAGGGATCATTTGTTTAAACTACTATCATCAATAGTAATTATTATGTATTGTCATAGTGTACAATATATTTATTAAATAATTTTAATATTTTATAATAAAAATTATATTTCTTAAAAAATATACATTTCACGTCATCTCACCTTCAAAATAACAAAAAAATCTCACCTTCAAAATAAATATACCTTACGAATTATTTTACAAGTGATTAATAGTACAATAATTATTTTATAAAAAAATTTAAAAAAATATAACTTTAATTTTAATCAATAATAACTACAATAACGGAAATTGCAACCGTGCAAAACACATAATTATTTTACGCCTAAAAATTCCTCAACCATCAATAATTTAAAGTAAATGCAGAGAGAGCAAGAAGCATCCGCGTCATGCTGGCCAATGGGAACCTGCCTTGGTCCTTAGCCACCACTCATCTATCGCCACGTGGACTCAGCATGCCATAAACCCCTGTACTCCTATACAATCTTCTTCGGGCTTTCTCCTCCCCGCCCGATCAGACGAGAAATGGTGGCGTACGGCGGCGGATTCGGACGTTTTTCCGTCCTGATCGTATGCGTCGGCGGGATCTGGGCAGCGTACATTACGCAGGGCGTCCTCCAGGAAACTCTGTGAGTAAAATCGTCCTGAATCGCAGGGTTTCATAAGTTTGCAATTTGATTTTGTTGTGTTTGATGTTTGGTGACGGTTAGTAGTATATCTTTTCCGTTGATAATCGACATTTTTCTTACCGTAACTCACCTTGATCACACAATTGCTGGATCTAGTAGTGCCTCTATTCTCAGGTTTTTTTGATTTAAGGAGATCTTCTGGTTTCAGTGATGGTTGTAATCTCTTTTTGGGTCTGATGCGTTCCCATAGATCACAGAGGTTTTGTGGCCGACGGACAGAGATCGATGGACGATTGCGGGCATGGCGATCTATGTTGCCGAGGCGTAGCTGATACATGCCCCTCGGCCGGTCTCCGTAGCCTGAGCTAAGTTTTAGCCGGGAGTGAAAGAAAATTTGGGATTAATTATCACCAAAGAGGAATTAGCGTGCAATTTCAAAAAATAAAGTCATTATACGCGGAAGTTGCCTACATGCATGCTAATGCTGAATCTCTCTCCTGATTTTTGTCCATTCATTTGTTTGTATTTAAACATTTTTCTTTACAAACAATTTTTTTGGAGAACTTAGAATTTCAAATGTTTCTTTTCTGTGCCGCTTCGTTTGCTTAGTTGCCTCAGTTGTTGTTGGATACCTATCTTACAGAATATTTGTCCATATGACTTGCTGGCTGGTGGCATACACATCTTATTTGTGCCATTATTTACTTCTTTGAGCATGTGCCATCACCTTATGATTTTTACCATCTTATGGTTTTTACCTGGTAGTTTTCTTTTGTATAGGTCTACAAAGCAATTTGGACCAGATAGCAAACGGTTTGAGCACCTTGCATTTTTGAACCTTGCACAGAATGTGGTTTGCTTCATCTGGTCTTTCATGAGTGCGTTTTCTTTATCTCTTTATGCTGGAAGGATGAATTAATTCACTAAATTTTGGAACTAACATGTCTCTTAACCCACTCATGGCTTATTAAAGAACAGTGATTAAGCTTTGGTCTCGAACCTCCAATGGTGGTGCCCCTTGGTGGAGTTATTGGAGTGCTAGCATCACCAACACCATTGGTCCTGCAATGGGAATTGAAGCCTTAAAGTACATCAGTTATCCAGCCCAGGTGTGTTGCTATTTGTCTAATGGTTGTGGAATGTCTTCTTCTTAAAATTATCAACTAGCCATTCACCTGTGTACATCTCAATGATAACCACATCCATACATTTTACGAACTAGAGAAAATCACATAAAGTCAAAATTGTTTTGAAGGAACTAAGAGAATCCATGTCAATAGTTTCTTCTTGCCTCTACTTAAGATGGATGCTAGGCATGAACATATTCCTTCTCACTTGTGATAATGGATTCAATTTCTTCATGGTTCCTTTTAAGATGGAAAATGTTACCTAAGTCCGGAAAGAAATTTTGATTGCCTATTGAGTTGAGTGCAACATGGGATTTTGATGACCTTGCACACCAAGAGTTTTAAAATATCAAGTACAAGCAAAACAAGTTCAACACAAACATGACATCCAAATTCAAACATGTCATCAAAATAAAATTACAACCACATATGATGTCTAACTCAATTGTCTCAAGTGCCTTGAAGATTCACTTTCTTTTTCTCTGCCTTTTGTAGCCATCATCTTCCTTGACATCTTCAAAGTTGAAATAAATTTTGGCCAAAACTTGCTTGTGAAGATGTTAGGGAGATGTTGGAAAGTAGTGGGGTTCATGGATGGCTAAGGAGGAGAAGAAAGGAGGAGAAGAAAGGAAAAGGAACAGGGAGAAATTAAGAGGGAACCCTTTATAAAAGGACGTATCAATTAAGATTTGGCATGCTCCTACTATCCAATTGATATGTTGATTGCCTTAAGTGGTAAACCTTTGTTATGAAATCACTATACCATTTTCACTAATAGCGTGCCAAAAATCAGATAGAGTTCTTCTATCATGATTTCAATATATTAGTATATCTACTGAATGTTGATTGAGAGTTGGGTGTCTTTCATTAACATATTTTTAGTATATCGATAGTCAAAACAAGCATGTCGATAAGCAAATCAACATGCAATACAAGATAAATGTTTAGAATTCAATGCACACTTAATGTCTTACAACAAATTCTTAAATTTTTGCTAATTTTAATGAATTATTGCATATTCAAGGTTTTGTAAATATATTTGCAATTGATCCTTTATAGATACAAATTCTAAAATGAGATCTATTTTTAATCCAAGATCTTTTGAGAAATGATATCTAACCTCAATGTGCTTGGTCTTTGAATAATTGAATGTAAAATCAAATTCTTTGATAAATTAATGACACTGTTGTTATTACAATGTATGTAAGTGGCTCTAAATTTAGTTTTATAGTCTTTCTTAGTTTGTTTCCAAATAACTTGTGTACAAGACAATTTGACCACTATATATTTGATTTTGGTTGCAAAAAGAGTAACATAATTTTCTTTCTTACCAAACCATGAGACTAGTAGGTGTTTTAGAAATTGACAAGTCTCACTAATGCTCTTCTTATACAATTTTTATCTTTCAAAATTAGCATCATTATACCTTAATAATTCCAGTGAGCTCTCTGTAAGATAAAATAATCTATAATTTAGTCTGCCTTATAAATAAGCTTTATGTGCCTATTTTAGTCCATAAGGTGTTTTTCTTAATTTATACACATAATCTGGAAATTTTTCATCTTAAAACCTAAAGGTTTCTTAACATATGCTTCCTTACCAGAATCCATCTAAAAAAGCGTTTTTCATATCTATTTGATATAAAGTGTATGCTACATAACCAGCAAATGCTAATAACATTTTAATGAATTTCAATCTAATTATGGACATATAAGTTTCATCAAATTTAATTTCTTATTTTTTAGTATATCCTTAATCAACAAGTCTAAGTTTATTACTAACCATTCTACCTGGCTTATCTAATTTGTTCTTAAAAATCCATTTTGTTTCTATGTGGAGAAAGCTCTCATATATCATTTTTAACAAATTGATTTAGGTTTTTTTTCATTGCATGAATTTAAAATTCATCATTTGCTAGCTTTACTAATATTTTTAGATTTTATAATAGAAATAAATGCATAATATGCACAATTATTTACAATTCTTTTTCTGGTTTACACTTCTTTAGATAAATATCCTATAATTTATTCATGGCCCTTTTTCAAGTTTGATTTAAACAAGTTTGCCAAGATAGAAATGCAACATTTAAACTTTAAGGCTATATGCTAATTTTGTTTATCATACATGTGGTGCAGGTCCTTGCAAAATCTTCCAAAATGATTCCTGGTGAGATTCTTATTTGTTTTACATTTTTTCTTGAAAATTTTTTTTTAGAGGCATAGAACACCATTTTTTGTTATGTTTATGTTGTAGACTTGACATGATGCCTTTGAATTTACATTGTAGAACAATAGATGTTAGTATTGTTCATATATTTTAAGTCTTTTCATAAAAATTGCCATAAATAATGTGCTTTCATAGTCCAACACTATTTACCATAGTAGAAAACCCTAAGTCTTAGTTTTCAATAGCTTCATGTCCTTGTTAGAGTGTTGAGATTATTATATGTTGTGGATAATTTTCCCACATTACCTATGATGTAAGTCATCCTTACATAGCCTCTATTTATAAAAGCATTGCTTTGATTAATGGATCATTTCTTTTCCACCCATTTTCTTGTCTTTTAATCGTTAATGACATAAGATTGATAGATTTGTTGTAGACATTAACATCATTAGACCATGTGATACTTCATCATGCACAAGTAGGTACACCCCATCACTACACCTACAACCTAAATCAATCCTCTTCCCTAAATAATAAAAAAACAATCCTCTTCCATATCTACAAATCCTAAAAAACATAATGGAAAGGGGAAAAAATTACTGGACAATGTAAGTGGGTGCTAATGACACTAATGGATAATAAATTAACTAGAAAGCAAGATACACATAGAACATTATTCAATTTGATCTAGGAAGAGACTTGAACATTCCCTTGTCTAGATATACAACAGCCATCAACAATAGTGACATTGGATATATCAGAAATGGAAAATAGGGGATCGAACTAAGGACACTAGAAGAACACACTCATTTCTCACCATTGTAAGCGTGGAGAATGGAAGAAGGAAAGAGGATCAAGCACGTAAGGATTTTATGTGGTTCAACAATTGCCTACTCTATGGCCGCATAAGCACACACTTCACTATTCTATTACTGGAGCCACATCATGTTACAACAAGACTCATATTTATAGGGTAGAGTTAATATTACATACTGCTTGTTCGAATTCATTGGCAACTCCATCAGTATCTCTATTGGCATGTTAGTCAGCAATTATATCAACATGTCAATCGGCAACCGTATTGACATGTCAATCGACAACTATATTGGCAACTCCATCAGCTTTCCAAGCTTTTTCCAATACTTTGGTAACTTGTCTTCTCATAATGTTGACAATGTATGGATTGATAACTACTACAACTACCAATGCGACATCCACAAGAGGAGTAGGCAGCCAAGGCAAAACAATTCACAAAAGAGGATTAAGGTGTCATGGAGATCCTCATGACCTTCACACCTCTAAATCCAACATCTAGTTAGCTTTAACAATTTTCCCTTGAATTTGAGAAGATAACTTTGGACTTAAGCTTGACAAATATGCAACAACAACTCCTCCTTATATTGGCATATCCTAGAAATATCAGCAAGCAAAGGCTGATATACATCCAACTCAATTAGGACACATAAAGTGTGTTAGTAATCATGAGGAGTTTGATCACCTTGTTTGAGTGTGAAAAATTGCTCATACATCTGACAGGTTTTGGCAATGTTTTTTTCATAGCCATAGGTTTTCCTCAATGATATCCATTTTTTTTTATAGGGCATGTCATTGTAACACCACACATAGCAAACAGTTCCATACTAGCAAGCATCCAAGAAATGATAGCAACATTGTAGTCAACCAATCAACATATATGGAGTCTTTTGTGTTAGGTGGATCATTAGTAAGGTCATGTAACTTGCAAAGAGGAACAACAATTGTTTCGAAAATTTGTGCCTAAAGCATGCAATTTTTTATGTATGTATTATTTTTTTTATGTAGCTTCTTGGACGTGGGTGCAAAACTCTTAATTAGGGGTTCATTATTGGCCATGATTGTAAGCATACAAGTCTACCCAAGAGCACAATACAACCACATCATCAACACAACTGCAACACAATTGTCCAATTGCTAACAACTCATGTCGATGGCACAAACACATGCAGATAATCCATGCATATAGGAGAGGTCTTTAGAAGATGTGGCAACCTAGTGCATAGTGGTGGTAGAAGTCATAGTTGCCAATGCCACTAGCCATAGATGGAGCTTCATGGAAGATCATTAAATGGTCAATACAAGCCTATAATCGACAAGCCCTAGCATGTTGTAGACTAGGGTGGGAAGGGGCACCAATGAGAAAGGAGAGGAGGGAAAGAAGATATGGGTCTGAAAAAGATGACAGGAGGCAGTAGAATGCATTGACAATGTTGTTGGTAAGGACAGTGGCAGTGGACAAGGTTGATGGAATATAGGAGTGCTCATTAGCTACGGTTTTGTAAAAATAAAAAAAAAAGCTACGGTTTGGTAACCTAGTGCTTAGGTACGGTGTTACAAGGGTAGAAATGGTATATTGTGTTACAAAGGAGTTACAATAGTGTATATATGTGGTAGATATGCGTGTGTAATTGGATATCCAATGACTCATTTACAAATAATAAAATAACTCTACATCTAAAAGGTTCATGTAGTTTGTGAGGGGTGGTTGAGAGTCATGAGTGAATTTTGAAAAAAAGATGGTAGGAAGAAGTAGGGGTTGTGTGGCACATGGGTTTTGAAAAAATTTGCTAAAAAAAGAGAAAGGTGGGGAGTGGTGAGCAATACATAAATGTTAAAAAAGGCAGTCAAAGCAAAAAAAGGTAGGGGGAGTAAGGAAAGGGTGGGAGAGAGAGAGGAGGAGGAGAAATACATCAAGTTGTGTTAAAAGTCAGTGGAAGAAAAAAAACTAAAAAACTAAAAATCATTTTAAAAAAAGAGAGGAAAGATGACAGAAAAGGAGACGTTTTAAGTGTAAGAAAACTAATGTGTTTGTAGATTCTTGCCTTTTCAAGCTTTGGGTATTAGTGTTTGCTAGTGCCCTTATATGTAGGATGAGGTTAATATTGTCAACAAGTTGACCAATATTTGGCAAAATTTTGTGATCAAGTCTAATGATGTCAATAAATTGATTAATATTTGGGTTTGATGAGCATCAATCAAAAGTGTTGTTGTTGACCAATTCAGGTGTAGTGGAGTGAGTCAAATAATTGGTGCCCATACCCCTTGTGTCCATACTTGCCTTTGGCTAACTGCCTTGTTTCTACCAAAAGAAAAACTATCTGCCTTTGTCTCTGCTATTTTATGTATTTTCTTAATTATGTTTATGTCTATTGTAAGTTGGATATCTTAAATACTCCAATTTGAAGGGGAGTATCAGTGTTAGGATTGCTATATGTTATGTTGTGGGTAATAGTTCCATTTTGTTTATAATGTATTAATCATCTTTGTATGACTTCTATATATAGAGGCATTGCCTTGATTAATGTGTTAGGGTTACTCTGGTGTGGAAACTGTTTAAGTCTTCAATGTATGTATCCTTATTGGGCCTATTGGGCCTAATAGCATTTGGGGTAATTTGTGCCCTAATGATGTACTATATATATGTGCTGTAACCTTGTAACTGTGTGCGTGGTGAAAACCAGTGAAACCACCAGAAGACGCCCGTGAAGTAGGCTTAGGCTGAACCACGTAAAACATTGTGTTGTGCTTGCTTCTCCTTCTCTTCTACCTCCTTCCCTAGCATCGAATCCCGCGTTATTTTTTGATTTAATCCCATCAAAATGGTATCAGAGGGTTAGGGTTTAAGAAAAAAAAAAGGGGATTCGGGACTGCCTTAGGGTTTGGTGAACAGTAAACAGCTGTTCGTGCGGGTGCAAGCGAGGAAGGTGAAGCCGGAAGCTGTGTCGGCGGCGGAGGAGGGAGTCTTCCGCAGGAGCGTTGCCTGACGCCGGATCTACAAAAGCCAGAAGCTTCGTCCGACGCGAGGAGAGTGTCTGACGACGCAGATCCAGGCCATCCGACGCGAGGAGAGCGTCTAATGACGTAGATCCAGGCCGTCCGACGTAGATCCAGAGCCGTCTGACGCAAGGAAGCCGTCCGACGTTGCAAATCCAAGGCAGTCTGACGCCGTCAGTTCTGTTCGACGCAAGCAGAGCGTCCGACGACACAGATCCAGGCCATCCGACGCGAGGAGAGCGTCCGACGACGCAAATCCAGGCCATCCGACGTAGATCCAGAGCCGTCCGACGCAAGGAAGCCGTCCGACGCTGCAGATCCAGGGTGGTCTGACGCCGTCAGTTCTGTTCGACGCAAGCAGAGCGTCCGACGACGTAGATCCAGGCCATCCGACGCGAGGAGAGCGTCCGACGACGCAGATCCAAGCCGTCTGACGTAGATCCAGAGCCGTCCGACGCAAGGAAACCGTCCGACGCTGCAGATCCAGGGCGATCTGACGCCGTCAGTTCTGTTCGACGCAAGCAAAGCGTCCGACAACGCAGATCCAGGCCATCCGACGCAAGTAGAGCCGTCCGACGCAGATCTAGATCGTCCGACGCAAGGGAAAACCATCCGACAACCCAGATCCAGTGGAACACGAGTTCCAGGAGAGCTCGTCGGGTTCTTTTTTTTAGAATGATACAGTGGTGTCACTAAAGAGGAAAAATGACAGACGGAAAGCTCAAAATTAAGAAGTTTGACGGTAATGACTTTGGGTACTGGAAAATGCAGATAGAGGACTACCTCTATCAAAGGAAGTTGCATGAGCCTTTGTTAGGAGAAAAACCTGCAGAAATGGAGCAAAAGACATGGGATCTGTTGGATAGACAGGCTTTGGGTGTGGTCAGATTGTCATTGGCCAGAAATGTTGCTTTCAACATTGTCAAAGAGAAAACCACAGCAGATTTGATGAAAGCTCTTTCAGATATGTACGAGAAGTCGTCTGCTTCAAATAAAGTGTATCTGATGAGGAGGTTATTCAATCTGAAGATATCAGAAGGTGGTTGCATGACAGATCACATCAATGAATTCAATGTCATCATATCTCAACTAAGTTCAGTTGAGATTAATTTTGATAATGAGGTCAAAGCCCTAATTTTGTTATCTTCTTTACCAGAAAGTTGGTCTGCAGTGGTAACTGGTGTTAGTAGTTCTCTAGGACACGAGAAACTAAAGCTAACAAATATCAAAAACCTGATTTTGAGTGAGGACATTCGGAGAAGGAACAACTCGCAAGCAAGCACTTCAGGAGCAGCCTTAAGTGCAGAATGCAGAGGAAGAAGTCAACAGAGAAATGGTGGCAGAAACTACTCAAAGTCCAGAGGGAAAAGCAAGGGCAAGAAGAACATTACCTGCTGGAACTGTAATCAGAAAGGGCACTACAAGAATCAATGCAAGGCACCAAGAAGGGCACAGAGCAATGATGGGGGAGCAGCAAATTCAGTATGTGAAGAAATTGCAGATGCTCTAGCTTGTACTGTTGACAGTTCAGTTGAATCTTGGATTCTAGATTTAGGTGCTTCATATCATTCCACCAACGTCAAAGGACTGCTGAGAAACTACAGGCTCATAGAAAAAAGGAAACTCTACCTGACAAACAACAGTGAGCTAGATATTATGGGAATTAGTGATGCTTACGTCAAAACCTACAATGGTGGCATATGGAAGTTAGAGAATGTCAGACATGTCCCTGGTCTGGCAAAGAATCTGATCTCTACGAGTCAGTTAGACGATGCAGGTATGTTTATCTCACATGGAGGTGGAAAGTGGAAGGTTTCCAAAGGAGCCATGGTAATTGCTAGTGGTAACAAAGTTGGTACCTTATATCTTATCCCTAGTGATGAATACTTGGCTAGTGTTGCTGATTCAGTTGGA